>VDFB02326322.1:0-128539 GCA_007258455.2 Sequoia sempervirens | reverse complement strand
AAATACCAATATCTTCATTTACATAATATGCTCTCTCAATCATCTTCCCTTTCTTTTCTTTGCTTAATCTATGTTTATTCTTATTAGCTCTTTTCAAACATCTAGAAACATAGTGACCAATTCCTCCACAACTAAATCATTTAAAAGGTAACTTACCTTTATACTTACTAGAGCCCTTTTTCATTCTTCTTACAAAATCAACTTCTACATCATCAAATTTCTCTTCATCTGGATCTTCAACTCTTGTAGCCCTAAAAGTAGTTTCTATCTTTGATCCATTTCTCAAGCTAGGCTTTCTCATTTCATAAGATGTTAGAGTACCCAACAACTTGTCTTTAGTATATGTCTTATAATCTATATATTCCTCAATAAGAGATACCTTTTCACTGTACACATCAGGAAGAGTTCTAAGAATCTTCTTTTCAATCTTGGATTCATTCAAGTCCTCACATTCCACCTACTAGCTCATCCACTCTCTATACATAGGTTTCAATGTTTTCATCTTTAGACATCTGCAGGAGATTGAATTGTGCCTCCAAATTTTGAAACTTTACTTCTTTGACACTTTCATCTCCTTCATGCATCATCACCAATTCATCCCAAACCTCTTTAGCAATCTTCGAATTTGCAACTTTAACTAACTTTGAATGTCAAAGACTATTCTTCAAAATAAACTTCGCCTTGTTCACTTCAAGTGCCTTGATCTCATTGGTTGTACTCAAACCATTTGTAGGAGTGTAAGCAATATTGTAAGCATTCTCAACATCATATCCATAGTACTCCAGAAATCCTTCCATCTTTATCTTCCAGAGGGCATAGTTAATCCCATCAAACCTAGGACACACAATAGTTATCTTTCTCGACATCCTAGACCTTCCTTTAGTTGTTAAGATCTTCTCCAAGGAACCAAGCTCTGATACCAATTTTTGAACAAGACAACTGAGAGGGGGGTGAATCAATTGTAACAAATTTTAACCTTTAAGAACTTCCACCAGAGATTAGATCAATTATCATTCACAAATCCTTTACTCTGCTAATGTGATTAATCATTAAGTGCAAAAGTAGGAATTGAAAAACATAACATAGACAATAACACCAAATTTATGTGGAAAGTCCAATAAGGGAAAAACCATGGTAAGCATTATCTCACAATATAAATAATATCAAAACCAAATACAAAGGCTCACTGCCAAAATAGGACTTATTGTTTGGATCAAGACTCACTATCCAACAAGGGTTAAAAACCCACAGGGATCACTACCACAAAATTATAAAGAAGATAGAAGAGATTTGTTACAGAGAGAAAACAATCTCAATGAAATAGATATTTCTACCACAATTCACTCACACACTTGCAGACATGCTTGAATGATAAAGTACAACTTCAACTCACTACTTTTGAAAACTCACAATTGGATTTAATTTTGCACTAATATGTTCAAACTCGCATCACTTACACACTTTTTTGCATCTATATCACATATATCTTTCTCTTGAATTTATCCACACTTTTTCAATCATCTCAACTTTTATTTATACCATCTTCAACTTTGAAACTCATCCAAAGTCGGTCATACAGCATTTACATTTAAAAATTCAAATTAGGTATGCGCCACAACATTCTACGATGGAATTAGAATGAGGGCGACCTAAACACACATCTAATGAGGACCTCAATAAGTCCCAACATGCCTCAACACACTTTCATAACCTTCATAAGTATTTTTAAACTCAAGGTCAACCAAACTAATGTAAAACACATAAACAATTAAGCACACGCAACCTTAGCACTATCCAATCTCTCCAGATAACAAAATTAACTTGAATGTGACCTAAGAAACTTATCCTAAGAATTGCAAGTCATAATACTTGAACAAGAAGAAATCTGGAGCAACAACATTCCTCTTGAACCTCAATCAGATACACAAAAAAGCATAGTTCACAACTAGTGAACATAACTTGCACTGTACAACGATCCAGAGACACAAAATCTAGATATAGCAACTTCCAAAAATCATGAACAATACCTCAGATCCTTACTATCATAGCAACAAATCTCAAATCAAAACCTAGAGCAAACACTAAATACCTGTAACCTTTCTTTATTACAATTTTCTCAATATACTCGACATATACAATCAATAACCATCATTCATGATATCAATGACAACAGTAGCTAGTTGGAAACCAATTAACTAGTTGACACCAATGACAACATCTTCATACTTGCAAAATATCCCCCTTTTTCATTGATGGAAACACATGATGTGAAAAACCATCGAAGACAACACAACTCTAAACACATTTTCCATGATTTTACTTTCTCCTTTATCCCCCTTAGTAGATAAACTTTTTCACATGATACTTTCTCCCCCTTTGACATCAATGGAAAAGGAAAAAGATGTTTTGTATTGATTTCCCCTTTGACATTAAGAACAAAATACTCTTTGAATGACAACACATGACACTACCTACTCCCCCTGAGAGGTAGTCACCAAACATTAGTCCAGAAGAAAGATAGATCCATAGATCCACCAGACTGATGCATCTCCATATGAATCTAGTTCAAGAAAGATACTCAAGAGTATCTTTAGGAAGATCCCTAGTAAATATGTTAGCAACCAAATCCTTCGTAGGTACATACTCAAGCTTTACTTCATTTTCCACAACCTTTTCTCTCAAAAAGTGATACCTTATTGATATATGCTTTGTCCTTGAGTGCATCACTGGATTCTTTGAAATATTAATTTCACTTATATTATCATAGAAGATAGAAATGGGATCATCATACATTACTCTAATATCTTTCAATGTCTATATCATCTACAAAACTTGTGTACCACACGATGTTGCAGAAATATACTCAGCCTCTATAGTGGATAAGGAAACTAAATTTTTCTTTTTACTCAACCATGACACCAATCTGCAACCAAGAAAGAATACACCACCACTTGTACTTTTCCTATCATCAACACAACCTACCCAATCTGCATTTGTATAAACACTTAGTGTAAAATCAGTATCCCTAGAATACCACAAGCCATAATCTAGAGTATCATTCAAATATTTGAATATCCTCTTAATGACATCAACATGTGTTTCTTCAGGATCTACTTGAAATCTAGCCACAAGACAAATTGCATGCATGATATCCGATCTAGTAGCAATTAAATACAACAATCCTCCAATCATAGATCTATATTTTCTCTTACCATCCTTAGGTGAATCACCATCTTTACTCAATTTGCAGCTAGTCACCATAAGAGTGCATACCAATTTGGAACCATCCATCCCAAACTTCTTCAACATTTATCTTACATACTTTGACTGTGAAATAAAAATCCCTTTCTCTGTTTGATTAATTTGCAGCCCAAGAAAGAAATTCATCTCACCAAAAATAGACATCTCAAATTCTTTGTGTATCTCTTCAACAAACATCTTGCACATTATTTCATTTTCTCCAAAGATAATGTCATCAACATATACAACAACTATCAAGATCTTGTAATTTTCCATTTTGAAGTAAAAATTATTGTCTGTTGTACCTTTATTGAAACCTTGTTGAATCAAATATATGTCTAACCTTCCATACCAAGCTCTAGGAGCTTGCTTCAAATCATATAAGGCCTTCTTTAATCTACAAACCATATCTAGTTGATCTGACAATTGAAATCCTTGTAGACTTCTCACTCTTGTAGGACCATGGAGATCTGTATTTTTTAAATCTAGTAGTCCAGTAGTAGATTGTTCCTTCAACCTTAAGAAATTTCTAGCTTGCTTTCCAAACTAAAAATTCTTGTAAATAACATTAACAAGCTTTGTAATCCTCAATAAATCTCTCACAGCTTTTACTACACTAATTCTCACCATATTATCAAAATTCATGTGACACATTCTCCAGTGCCATAACCAACTTTCATTAATCTGATTCATAAAGAAATGTCCATCAACACCCTTAAGTTGATAAATATCTCCTTCATACTTCTTACCAGTAGCAATCACCGTTTCAAATCCTTTCCCGATTTCACATCTCTCATCCTCAAAAACAAGATTATATCCTTTACTACACATTTTTCCAACACTCAAGAGATTATGCCTTAAACCCTTAACATGGTAGAAATCACCAGTATTATGTTTTCCATCAAAAGTTATTGAAAGTATCCCACAAATCTTAGCACCAATATATCTCCAAATTTAACTAAGCCTCCATTATATTTTTTAAGTTTAACAAACTTACTCTTATCACCAGTCATGTGATGTGAACAGCCACTATCAATAACCCAATAGTTTTTTCTTGTTTAGCATGTAATGCAGAGATCACAGTATCTTCAACTTTCTCCAGAGGACTCTCCTTCACCTATCTTTCAGTATTAGCAGAAGTAGATTCATCTTTTATATCCAAGAAAAAGCATTCATTATCATCAAAGTCTCCATAATCAAACTCTTCATTAGAAATGCCAGCATCTTCATTTACATAATATGCTCTCTTAATCATCTTCCCTTTGTTTTCTTTGCTTAATTTATGTTTACTCTTCTTAGCTCTTTCCTGACATCTAGAAGCATAGTGACCAATTCCTCCACAACGAAAGCATTTAAAAGGTAACTTATCTTCATACTTACTAGAGCCCTTTTTCTTTCTTCTTACAAAGTTAGCTTCTACATCATCAAAGTTCTCTTCATCCAGATTTTCAACTCTTATAGCCCTAAAAGAAGTTTTTGTCTTTGATCCATTTCTCAAGCTATGCTTTCTCATTTCATAAGATGTTAGAGTACCCAACAACTTATCTTTAGTATATGTCTTATAATCTATATATTCCTTAATAGCATATACATTTTCACTATATGCATCAAGAAGAGTTTTGATAATCTTCTTTACAATCCTGGATTCATCCACTATAGCACCAAGTCCTCGCATTCCACCTACCAACTCATCCACTCTCTATGCATAGGTTTCAATGTTCTCGTCTTTAAACATCTGCAGGAGCTCAAATTGTGCCTCCAAATTTTGTAACTTTTCTTCTTTGACCCTGTAATCTCCTTCATGCATCTTCACTAATTCATCCCAGACCTCTTTAGCAGTCTTCAAATTTTCAACTTTAATTAACTTTGAATGTGAAAGACTATTCTTCAAAATAAACTTCGCCTTGTTGTTCGCTTCATGTGCCTTGATCTCGTCAATTGTACTCAAAACATTTACAGGAGGACTGTAAGCATTATCAACATCATATCCACAGTACTCCAGATATCCTTCCATCTTTATCTTTCAAAGGGCATAGTTAGTCCCATCAAACCTAGGATACACAATAGTGATCTTTTTCATCATCCTGGACCTTCCTTAAGCAATTAAGTTCTTCTCCAAGGAACCAAGCTCTGATACCAATTGTTGAACAAGACAACTAAGAGGGGGGGTGAATCATTTGTAAAAAAAATTAACCTTTAAGAACTTTCACCAAAGATTAGATCAATTATCATTCACAAATCCTTTATTCTACTAATGTGATTAATCATTAAGTGCAAAAGTAGAAACTAGAAAACATCGCACACACAATAACACCGAATTTACATGGAAAACCCAGTAAGGGAAAAACCATGGTGAGGATTAGCTCACAATATAGAGAATATCAAAACCAAATATAAAGGCTCACTACCAAAATAGGACTTACTATCTGGATCAAGACTCACTGTCCAACAAGGGTTAACCACCTGAAGGACTTACTACCATAGAATTACAAAGAAGATAGAAGATATTTGTTATATAGAGAAAACAATCTCAATGCAACATATATTTCCACCACAATTCACTCACACATGTGCAGACTTGCTTGAATGATAGAGTGCACCTTCAGCTCATTGCTTCTAGAAACTAACAATTAGATTTTACATTGATCTTCTCAAACTCACATCACTTACACACTATTTCGCATCTATCTCACATCTATCTTTCTCTTTCATTCATCCACAATTTTCTCAATCATCTCAACTTCTATTTATACCATCTTCAACTTTGAAACTCATCCAAAGTCGGTCATACACCATTTGCATATACAAATTTAAATTAGTTCAACCCCAAAACATTCTACAATGGAATTAAAATGAGGGTTACCTAAACACACATCTAATGAGGACCTAAATAAGTCCCAACATGCCTCAAAACACTTCCATAAACTTCATAAGTAGTGTTAAACACAAGGTCGTCCAAACCAATGTAAAACACATAAACAATTAAGCAAACACAACCTTAGCACAATCCAATCTCTCTAGATAAAAAAATTAACTTGAACACGACCTCAACAACTTATCCTAAGAATCACAAGTCATAAGACCCAAACAAGAAGAAATCCATAGCAACAACATTTCTCTTGGACCTCAGCCAGATACACAGAAAAGCACAATTCATAATTGGTGAACATAACTTGTACTGTACAACGATCCAAAGACCCAAAATATAGATATAGCAACTTCCAACAATCATGAGCAATACCTCATATCCTTACTAGCATAGCAGCAAATCCTGGAGCAAAACCCAAAGCAAACACTGAATACCTACAACCTTTCTTTATTACAATTTCTCAATATCCTTGACGTATAAAGTCAATAACCATCATTCATGACATCAATGACAACAACAACTAGTTGGAAACCAATTAACCAGTTGACATCAATGAAAACACCTTCATACTTGCAACAAATTCATCTTAGTAACTGGTGAGAATCTCAAGAACCTAGGAGAATTCTTTTCCAACCAAGTCAGCCTTATGCTTTTCAAAAAACCCATCTATTGCAATTTTTTTGATAGATTCACTTGCATAAAACATTTTTTCTTCCCTTAGGAAGAGGGGCATGATCCCATGTTTGATTCCTCTCTAAGGAATTGAATTCTTCATGCATTATATCATCCCACTCAAGGATACATGAAGCTTCTTGAAAATATTATCGATCAAAAATTGAAGAAATAAAGAGATGTGGAGCCTACTGAAACTATGACCTTGTTCTTCTTGTGTCAAATGTATCACCAACCCAATCACCTATTGAATCTATTTTTTTATCCCAAAGAGGTTCTGAAGCTAGAGATTCTAGAGGAGAATCATAAACCTTTGAATGATGACTAGGAGAGGAATGTGAATCCTCATTATCATTGTTGCCATCTGAAGTGGAGGAAGAAAACTCCTCATCAATATTAGGAGGATTTAAATCCTCTAAATAATTTTCATCATGATACAATGTCTCAAATGTGATGATGGATGGATAAGTGGTAGGATAAAAACTAAAAGGGCTCTCATCAAAACAAAAAACTCCTCTCAATAAAAAACTCATGAGTGGTGGGATGGAGAAGCCAATAACCTTTGACATCATCTGGGTACCCACAAATATGTAAGGCTTTCTTTGTAGATCTATAGCCTCATGTTTCTCTATTAGAATGTGATCTCGTGTAAGAGAACCAAACACTTAAAATTTATTAACTATGGGTTTTCAACCAATCCAAGCTTGAAAAGGTGTTAACCCCTTCACAACTTTGTGAGGAACTTGTTTTATATGTAACACATATAGTTAATGGCTTCTACCCAGTACTAAGCTGCAAAATATTTAGAGTGAATCATTCAATTTTCTATATCCTTTGTGGACCTATTTTGCAACACCATTCTACTAAGGATTGTATGAAATTGTGTGTTGCATGTTGATTCCTTCTAAAGAATAAAATTTTCAAACTAATTGTTAACATATTCACCCCATTATCTGTATGCAAAATCTTGATGAACTTCCTAGATTGTTTCTCTACAAAAGCCTTGTAACCTTGAAATTTCTTAAATACCTCATAATTTTGTTTGAGAAAGTAAACCCAATTGTATCTATAAATTCATCAATAAATGTCAAGACATATATAGCCTTGCTAAAAGATGGTTGTAGAAATGATCTTTCCAAGTCACTTTGTACCAACTCCAATAGATGTGTAGCTCTCCCCAATTTTCCTTTATCATATTTCTCCTCAAGATGCTTACTAGTAATGCATCCTTGGTAAACTCCATCAAAAAATAAAATAGAAGGAAACCCTAAAGTCATGTCATGTTAACTAAGTTGTTGCAAGTAATAGTATTTCAAGTGGCCAAATCGTTGATGCAACAAACAACTCACCTCATTTGCATGAGTGATTAAGACTATCGAAGGAGAGTTAGGAACAAAGTGAGAAACTAATATAGTCTTAATTGATGATTTTTTTCCCATATCAATTGTAAACCTATTATGCATTTTATTGATTACCACTATATTTGGTGTGAACTCAACATGCTTTCCAAAAATAATGTGGGTGATCTAATTAAAAATAGGATATTAGTTTATGAATATGGAATAAAAAGAGCATCTTAAAATGTTCCTTTTCCCACATCAACAAATCCTCTCCCATACACTTCAATAGGAGTGTCATCACCCATTAGTATGGTAGACATAGAACATGGCTCTAAAGATGCCAAATAGTCTTTTGAAGAAGCCATACTGTGCAAATAATCCAAGTCAATGATCCAATAATTTTTTTGTGAAGCAATAGAAACTAGGGCCTTTCCCTTTCTTTCCCCTTAATTTTGTTTGCATCCTTAGAAAACCCTTTTGATGAACTCTGATTGATTGAATAAGGCACCTTGATATTGTTTTTTTCTAGAAGATGTGAAAGGTGATCAATTTGTTTCTATAAACACTTATATTCATCATGGTCAAGCCTCTTACAATAAGAACACTAGACCTTCTCCTTCTTATGTTATTCACCTTTTGATGAAGAGGTCTGATTATGTGCTTTTGAAGCAACAAGCTTTGATCTTTCTTCTTCTCTCCTTGGCTCTTTTATTTCTTATCATGTTTGTTAGAGCATTTTTGTTCTTTTATGCCTTAAATAATAGCAAAGGCATGTGACTTACAGGGTTTCATTGTACCCATTAGAACCAATTTTTATTACTCCCTAGTGAGTTCTACAACAAATTCATCTAGAGAAGGCATTTTATAGGTGGAACCTAGGGCACAATTTGTAGCATATAATGTAGAAACAAATATAGAATAGCTAGGACCAAGATTAGTCATAATTCTCAAGATCTGTTGTTTATCATCCTTCTTTATTCCACATTGTTCCAATTTCAATCTAAAAAATTTTGAGTTTTGTGACAAAGTCTTGTATGGGGTCAAAATTGAAAGGAATCAACCCTATGAGTTCATTCTACAACTGATGACCCTTTAACTCATATTGCTTAGTAAAGAGGATTTCAAAGTGTTCCACACTCTATTTGGTGTAGTGGTAGAGTACCAAATACTTCATCACATTTATTAAACCATTTTTATCTTTTTTGTAGCATCCTAAGGTTCAGTTTTAAGTCCTATTGTAACCTAGTGATATCAATATCTTTTGAGAAATATTAGTATCTTAAATTTCTATTCAAAATAGTTATATGGTGTTAAAATAATAATTGTAAATGCATCCATGAGTGAAAAAAATTAGATTGCAAAGTAGAAAGAAAAGTGCAAAAAATAAGACACACAAAACACCTTCCTTTCCACTAGTTTCAAAAATCACCCCTTAAAGATTACAAAGTTGAAACTTTATGATTGGTGTGATTACATGGATTTTACCAAATTATAATGCTTTATAGGTGTTTAATGGCCAAATTCAATTTTTGATAATAAAAAAAATATATATATATAATATAAAACATGCAAAAAATAGCTTTATAGTTGGATGTTTCTCTTCAATACCTTTCCAACGCCTATTTACTTCTAAAAAATAGATCTCTAAGGTGAAAGTTATGGCTTGTTGAAGAAAAAACATGTATCAACTTCAACTTACAATATCTAATAAAAAAATTTAGAATTTTTTATTAAGAGCCTTGTGGATGGAAATTTATCGTTTCCAACTTCCCATCAAGTATTTGTTTATGAAAATCTAACACCCAACGAAAAAGTTATGCACTTTTGAAAAATGTTGAATTTTCCTTACAAGAACGACTCTTCTCACAAAAGTGCCTTGCTTCTTACTTAATTTATGGTGGAGCCACGGTAGGAGGGTCCTTAAAGAGAATGATATGAACCATGCAGCAAGAGTCACACAATAAAAGCAACACAGAATATGGAGGAAAATACATATTTGATACAACATGCTCAAATTACAATATTCATATATGCTCCTTCATGTGAGTTGAATTCTAACATCTCAAATCTAATATTCTTCTAACTTCCTTTCTAATGATCTATTACAATGATTTATATCACATCTTGAGATCTAGAATCATTTGCATCGACCAAATATCATTACAATCTCCAATGAAAGAAAATGTAACGTGTGCATGAATAGGTCGGCCTCAAATTGAATTTCTCCTCAACAGGTGCATAGGATGAAGTGTGGACCTAAATTAAGGTCGGGGACACCCACGGAACAATTTAATCACACCATTGAGATTTGTGTTACGGAAAGATCCATTTAACAATCAACTAGTTGTTGGGTTGAAATTATTCCTGCATGGCGATAGCCTGAGATCCGATGATTCTACAAACAAAATTTAGAAAGTGTTTTTCTTTTGAGTAAGTGGAATGTGAGTTTTTTATGCAAATTTAACCTTCAACTATAAGAAAATTAGTTGACTCATAGTTTTATAACAATTTTTTAAAAAAAATTAACCATATGAAAATAATAATAGATACCCAAAACTATTTCATTGATATGAACAAAACCCATAAATGGTTTTTCTTTTTTGTAAGAAAGTAAAAATTTGATGCAAAAAATGAAAACAACTCAAGTAAAAATATCAAATTTCAAATTTTGATTTGTTAATGTCATTTAATCTCTGATTTTGGTGAAATAAAAGTCAATCTTGAATTTCTCAAGCCTTCTAGATGCTTTGGAAAGGCTGAAAACTCCTTCAATATTACCAAAATGCCAATCACCCAAATCTCACAGGAACACAAATATGTAAAATAGAGTTTTAGCAACAAAAAATAGGGTTTTTATCAAAGGGGGTTGATGAAAATATGATGTGATAAGGGACCTATTTTCCTCCATTTCATTAGGAAATGAGATCCACACAATGAATCGATTATCAACCCTTAAGTGAATCAAGTCAAAGTGAGAATCTTCAAATTTCCTTATGACTGAAGGACGGGGTCAAGGTCAAATAATACTTTGGGGAGAAAAACTAAAAATAGCAAATCAACACCAAAATGCAATCTAGCACTTGAAACAACAATATTAAATTCAATACTTGTAGAACTAGAAAACATAATGCAAATTTGAGAAAGGAAAAGACTCATGTACCAATCATTAAAAGTGATTTTCAAAAGTTGATATGAGACTCATTCACCCATGGGAAAATGGGTCCAAGTACAGGGGATGCAAAAATATTTCGAAAGCCTTTGGTGTAGATCTGAAGCTTCTGATTTGTCCAGTTTTCAGTGTCAGAAAGTTGGAAATCCAATCAGTAGGTGAGATTTTGTGATTTGATGACAAATTTTGCAACTTTGACAACTTTATAAATCTTGCACTTCAAAAAGGTCTTCAAGTCTTCTTCAACCTAAATCTGTAATCACACACACAAGAGAGAAAAATGTTTGTTTTAGGTGAATAGGGATTTTCCTTGGTCAAACCTTGTTTTGGTAATCAAACCTTGAATTGAAATGAGACATGAAAGAGGGAATGAAGAATGAACAAAGTTATGTTACCACTCAACAAACCCTTGTATGAAACCTTGATAATGGAGATCTTAGGAGGTCTGCAACTTGTATGAGATGGCTAAATTGGATGTGGATCTTGATGCTTGAATCTTGCTTGATATGATACTTTGAATGCTTAACCTGATCTGAAACCTACATCACAATGTTAGCTCCAAAAACATACATGATGCAAGAAGCCTTTGACATGATGAATGGATCTTGAATGTTGCAATAGATCTCTGATATATCTACTCTTGAATGCCTTTAATTTCTCTTGAAAATGCTCCAAAATTCTCATAAAATTGCTAGGTGAAACTTAGTGAAATAACCTTGTATTTATAGGTATGTATCCTTAATTTCTCAAAATTCAAATATCACAAGCCAGAATTGAATTATGGATTTGAAAACATTACAATACTGCCAAAAAAATAATTTGAGTTTAGGTCTAAAGGTTTAGGGAGGATCCATTCACCCATGGGCGAATGGGTCCCAAGTCTATAAACCTGGAACACAAATTGCTCAATGTAAATTTTTATGTTTAAGCATTAATTATTGTCGGATTTCCCCTTTGAAAAATGTAATTAATTAGGCTTGTAAATGATTAAAGGGCCAATTAAGGCATAATTAAGCTCAATTAATTAAGAGGGCCCAAATAAGTGTAAAAATGTAAAGAGGCACATTTAACAACACTAAATTAAGGCATTACTAAGTCCAATTTTAACTAGGAGGGCCCAAACAAGTGAGAAAATGTAAAGGGTTACATTTTCCTACATTATAAGAGTATACAAGTGCTTATTTTTCTTTTAAATTGTATTGATTCTCCAAATCATACGAGGATGCAAGAGAAGAGAATACTAGTTTTTGAGAAAAATATTAGCTATCTATTAGTCTCAAATCTTTCAAAAAAATTAACTTGATACACTGAACTATACCAGACAAATTCACTCTAATATTGTGTTAGATTCTTCGAGAAGCAAGAATCGAGTGAGGATTTGATGCCGATCATAGATCACATGCCCTCCAATTGAAAAATGATTGAATATAAAATATTGGAATGGATAAAGAAATATAAAAGAGAGAAATTAGAGATAAATCAAGAGAAATTTGAGAATACTCTCGATACTCCCATCGACCTTTCATCAAACTAGTGAAGGTGAGAATAGAGTGTTATATATATATATAGAAAAAATAGGACATATACATCCAAGAGGTGCATTAACTCCCACTACCCATAAAAAAAATTTACCTACTTGATAAATGTCAAAACATGTGGCATAACCTCCTTAGGTGAAGCAAAAAAAGAGGTTATGAGAGGTGGCACATAAATCCAAAAGAAGGTGAGAAACCCAACTACCCCATAACCTACTTAGATAAGAACAAAATAGTGGTTATGAGAGGTGGGACAATAAGCCAAAAAATGGTGTGTAACTCAATTACCCATGTGTGGGAGAGAGTGACACATGTAGTTGATGTCTTTTGCCATGTGTCCTTATATTAACCACACCTAATAAACCTAAGAAATATTTAAATAACATGTGTAGCAAAAATAAATACACCTAAGGAAAATAAAAATCTACACTAACACTAAATTTGAACAAGATTCTTCTAGCTCATTCGAAAACAAGTCTTCTTTGAACTATTTACTTTTCTACATGAGGGAATTGATTTTGACTTCATAGAAACTCTCTTGAAGATTTGAAGAAAAATTGAGTTCTTCCCTTTGAAATAAAGATTCTTGCTTGATTTCTTGCTCAACTTGACCAATATATTTATTTATGTCAACCTCTCCATTTCCCAAAACAAGGTTTCCCTTGTTTTATCCTTCATAGACTGGCCTCTTATCATGGTCATGTGTATCTTCTTGCTAATTCAAAATATGTGTTGATATTGAAAATTGTATGATCTCTTCATCCTTTTCAGAAAACAAGGAGGTTTGTCAAATAATATTGTAGACTCTTTGTCCTTGTTAACACCTCCTTGCTAAATATGTAGTTCATTTCCCTCTTGTAATAGGTCTAATTTTTCAATTTTCACATTATGTGCAGGTTCATTAATAGAAAAGTGTTCTTTTCTCTCAAATACCTCCTTCTTCTACTCACTAAACTAGCTATATTGTCAAATAATAGGTCCACCTTTCAAGAGATTGTACTAGGACAAGAAAACTGATTTGGTAGGAATTTTTGTAAATTTTTTTGAGCTTCTTGAGGGACTCTAGGTATTTTGGAGACTTGCTCTTATGGAGTAATAGGTTGAGCTTGAATAAGCATAGGATCTTGCAATGGATGAGGACATCTAAAACTTGGAATCTTGGAATGAGGCTTAGGAGATATTGGTTTAGAGTTTTGTATAATTTGCTTCTTGATAGTTGTCAGTTGTTGTATTTGTTCTTTCTTAGTAACAATCTCTTTTGCAAGTTTTTTCGTTATATTATATTCTTTGTGCATCCTTCTCATTTTGAAGGAAATTTTGATAAGAAAGCTTCTCTTGTTGTGAATTACACTCATGCTCTCTCCTAACATCCTCCAAATATTCTTGAATATTCAACACTATATCTTTTAGGTTTTTATTTATATCTTGTGGTTGACTAGAAGGGTACACATATTGGTTGGCCATAAAAAAGCTTCTTGAGGTTGATGACAAGCATATGCATGCTTCCAAGAAGGTTAAGCAAGGATGGGAGGGTGGTAAGCATTAGGAGAATGTTGGTAACTTGTTGTAGCAAAGGTATTTGAGATAAAAACCAATTGCATTTCCAGTTTGATATGGCTAATAAGAAGACAAATGAGTAGTATTTTCATGAAATGGAGGGGAACAAGACATATTTCCATAGAATATTGACATGCTAATGCATTCAAAGAAGTTGAAAACTTATTAACAAAAGTTTTAAAAGAGAGAAATCAAATTTTGTTTTTTTTAAATGATCAAAATGTGTGGATGCTCGACTTAATAGCATAACACTAATTTTTTCAGTGATAAAAATGGTAGGATCATTTTGCATAAAATAGGGATGATCAAAATGGTGAGTGAAAGGAAGATATTTTTACTTCCAAAATATTTGATGAATGATGGATATTCAATCAAGAATCAAATGTTAACTTGACTAGTTGTTGAATTAACTCAAAAAGGTGGATTGGTGAACTGAAATTAGTAAAGGAAATTTTCATTTCAAATTCATGAGAGGATAATAATGAATTCAATAAATGAAAAATTAGATGAGGAAGCTACTAATTTGAATAATGAGTTAAATTGTAAGAATATAATTAGGAATTTATTTAAATGGATAATTCCCTCATCTTAAGTACATAATAAATAATTATTTAATTAAATGGTTAATAAAATGATAATAATAAATGGATAATTAATGAAAATAATAGATAATTAAAGATAGATAATAATAAATGATAATTAATGGAATGATCATGGATAATAATTATAATAAGAGGAATCATTTTGGTTGGTGTGAATGGGGTAGTTTATCTATCTAGTTTTCCACCCAGTTCCTATTCATATTAGTCTACTTAAGTTTAATTAGAGCACCTATAGGACATTATCACCTTATGTCTCAAGTCACAAGATCAATACATGTGCCATAATCTTATATTTTTCTATCTCACCTTGGTCTATATAGCCAAGGGATACTGAATATCATTAAATCATATTCATGTACTCATATTGTACATTTATATCCTTTGATATAATAGAATTAAATTTTCATGTTTTGTCTCTATTTTTATTTCACTGAGGCTCCTAGATCTTTGGCGGTTGTCTACATATCCAAATATTGCATGGTATAGTTCATTCTATATTCTCTTACATGGTACCAAAACTTGTGGGATTATTTATTATTATTCATCCTAAGAGATATAGGCTTATAGATTTTGGTTACTCTTGAAATTTTGAGTATGCACTTCTCTTACATTATGTGATAACCTAGGGAATTAAAAAAAGATAAAAATACCATATTTTAGGGGGTTTACCTTTGTGGCTTTGTATTGTAGGTTCATTTTAGAGCATGTTACAAATATAACATTTTCATTAAGTTTAGGGTGTCCAAGAAAATTATTTTATCCTTTTGATTTATCCAAATTGAATATTTGAGGCTACACATACAAAGGTTTGAAGTTCGGAGGTGGTTTGCAAGTCCATAAGGTAACTATAATTTTGAAGCATTTTGGGATAAATCTAACTTTGGCATTGCATCTAGAAGGTCCAAGAACCTAAAGATAAACTATTAATTTATGAAATTTGGAGACTTCTCTCTAGACCCTCAAAATAAATTTTCACCCCTCTATCATTTAGTTATTTAGGTCGTTCTAGTTGATCTATCCTAGGTATAAGTATGGTATATATAGGAGGTATAGGTAAGTTATTATCATCATGTTGAGTATTGTGTTCTTATTAAAGACTATTGGAGGTATCCCCCTCGAAGTGGATTAGGAGGTGAAGTGGCATATTATTAAGTATTTGTAACATATTCCTATTATCTTTCATTGTGCAACTTATTTCATTACAAGTAAAAGAGAAAAAGAAAGAGAGAAAGAGAAAGAGAAAGAACAAGAACAAGGGAAAGAGAAAGAGAAAGAGAAAGAGAAAGAGAAAGAGAAAGAGAAAGAGAAAGAGAAAGAGAAAGAGAAAGAGAAAGAGAAAGAGAAAGAGAAAGAGAAAGAGAAAGAGAAAGAGAAAGAGAAAGAGGAAGAGGAAGAGGAAGAGGAAGAGGAAGAGGAAGAGGAAGAGGAAGAGGAAGAGGAAGAGTGGGAACAAAAAGAAGAACACAAAGCAACAGTAGAAGAAGCGAGAGAAAAAGGATATGAAGAAGAAGAAGAAGAAGAAGAAGAAGAAGAAGAAGAAGAAAAGTTAGCATTGAGGACAATTCTTTTGTGTATAGTGTTATGAGTAGTTGGCTTGTGGTTACCTTAACTCTTAATTAAATCATATTATTATTATATTGTTATTTAGCTATTTAGGTTTTTCTAAGGCTTATATAGGTTTATCTAAGTCAGTCTAGGTGATATCCTAGGCATAAGTATGATACATATATAAGATGTATAGGTAGGTTATTATGATCATGCTGAGCTTTGAGTTCATATGAAAACTATTGGAGGTATCCCCCTCGAAGTGGAATAGGAGGTTTCCCCCTTGAAGTGGTATATTTCTATCAAGTATTTGCAACATATTTCCTATTATATCTTCTATTGTGCAAGTTTTTTCATAACTACCTCTCTAACTCCTTATAAAAGTTGTTGAAATGGGAAACTCTCATATTAGCAAGCTCCTCAAAATATCTATCAAATGATTCATTCACTTTAGGCATCTCCCAAATAGTGTTAATGTTCTTCCTATTCTTAGCATTGCTATAAAAAAATATTGTATTTTCATCATTGACCTCCAACTGACTAGCCCCACTTTTCAATCTCCAAACAACTTTGTGAACCAAAAGAATATCATTTTTATTTTCCTTTTTAAGACATTTTTTTGTTTCAACTACCTCATTGAACTCTCTCTCAACCAAAATATCATAAATTTGGATATCTCTCCCTCAATCTTTTTAAGCATAAGATCTTATTGTCTATATTTTTCATAAGCTCGCTTAGTGACAATTGACTTAATCTTCACAAGATTTTTAGTAAATTTAAAACACACATGTCTATTGTATAAGTGTAAGTGTATGTGTAATTGTGTGTGTATGTATTTGTATATGTACATAAATATATTATACGTATGCACAATACATATATGTATGTACATACATGAATATATGTGTGTTTGTGTCACATATATGCATACAACAAATATGCACATGTATGTATGCATGTACACATACATATAGGTAAACGCACACAAAAATAATGTGTTATATATAATAGAGAAAATTGCATGCCTTGTTTTTTTCTCTTCACTTTGGACTCACATTAACTAGTTTATCCTACATTCAATTACTAGCATACAAATGACAAGTCATTGTTTTCAACACCTGGAACATTACCTCAAAACTCTCAAAGAGTTTAGAACCAAATTAATATTCACTAAACTTGTAAAAAAGGCCACCAAATTTGAATGGAACAAATATTGTCAAAAGATGCTTGATATATATATTAAAAATTACATGCCTTAAATTTTCTCTTCATTTGTTACTCACTTTGACTAGCTTATCCCAAGTGTAGTGACTAGCATGCAAATGATATATTTATGTGTTAAATAATCTAAAAATTACTTAACAATTCCCAATAGCTCAAATTCAAATTACCATTCAATAAAATTTTAAAGAAGTGCACCAAATTTGAAAAGAACTCATTATTAAAAGGCATTTGACGACATGAAGCAATATTTGCCCAAATTTATTGATACTTGTGCCTTTTTTTTCATGAAATATCTTTGCTACCATATGTATCAACCACTATTCTATTGTTGGAGATCTTCTAGTATAAAATGAAAAAATAGTGAACAATGTGTAATCTATTACATTAGTTGCACCTCCCTAGATTGTGAGGCATGGTATACATGTATGTAAAATTATGCTTAGCTATGGTGTTTTGCTCACAAAAACTAAAAGGTTATATAATTTATCTCGAGACATAGTATATAAAAAAGATCCTCTAAAGTACATGTTTCTAAAGCCAGTCTTCTAAGTCATTCTAAATGTGTCATTACTATTAAATTTTAATGTTAAGTTTGTTTCCCAGAAATATATCAAAGAACATTTAATTGTCAACTAATTAGTCATATAATGGGTCCTGCTCATACAACTATTAATACACATTTCATAATGAACATATATTACATATTGACTCTATGTTTGATCATGTTTTTTGATGGATTGAGGTGAATTATTAGTTCTTGGGGAAGAGTGATATTGATTACCTTCCTCAATAGAAATGATCTTCTTTTCAACTTTATCTTCCTTGCAGTAACAAGTTGTGGAATATGAGGTATTAGTTATGAGTTATGTGCAATCATCTCTTTAAAAGTTAAGTATATGATATCCATCGCAATTCACAACTATAGCTGCATAATTAATTGGCAACAATATGAGAAAAAAAAAGTAAATTGGCATAGTAGCATAAGTTGGCATTATAATTTCTTGATTCCTTTGACTCATCCACCATCAATGTGATCCCGCAAAATGGCAATCAACATGATAGTTTTGGCTGCCCATTTTATTTTGCAAAAGATGAAACTCTTTTTTTAAGCCGCCATTGCTTTTGGCCCTAAAATGGCCCAAACTATGTTTTCTATGCTACAATTGGACAAAAGTAGACATCAAATAATTAGATTTTGATATTATTCTGGCTAGTTTTCCATTTCTATACATATCTAGAAACAACTATCACTTATCCACTTGTGTTTGTAATATGTTTGTGAATAGAAGAATGGATTCACAAGTACAGTTGGTAGAAAAAACATACTTTTAATGTTAAATTGTTTATTGGTTTCTAAAATAATGTGTCATGTAGTGGCAAGTACTTACTTTTTTTTGTGTTTTTAAAATAATTCGGTAGTTATTGATGACCAAGTGATTCTTCAATAGAGTGTCTTTGTAGATTGATTATTTGCTTACTATTATAAATGAGAATTGTAATAATGACTAAAGTATTAGTTATCGACAACCAAGTGATTCCTCAATGGAGTGCCTTTGTAAATTAATTACGTGATTTTTGAATGGTTGAAAGTATAGTTGTTGACAAACTATTAAAAAACTAGCAACTATTAATTATTGTAGTCACCTACCATGATTATGACTTGAAAAAATCATTTTAATACTTCTTGATGGGAAATGAAAAAAAAAGTTTTTTATTATTACATACATGCCATTCAAAATTATATAGTCCCATCACTTGTTGAATCTACTCTTTTATAATCTACAATTAACTTTTCTAAAAAATGAAATATTCATCCACCATAAGTTAACGAGGGCTACACAAAGATCCATGTCACTCCTATATGTAACTACCTTCAATGGAAGAATATCAACTTGTACAAGAACAAATTGTTGGGAGACATCTCGATGTCATGTTGTATATGCTACATGTATCTCATAAACCTTCACCATAGAGAAACAAATCTTGCCCTACTACTTATTACCCATTTTATTATAACACTTATACTCTAAAATCTTCAATTGTAAAAATGCCGACATATCTCATGCCATGACAATCATGCACCAAGATTACCCACAAACAAAGGGCATTAATATATAAAACAAAACTTGAATACACAAAAGTAGAAAATACATTCTCAAAAATGTCTCTAATGACCAGATTGTATATTGAGTATAATACATTATAATTAAAGTTATACTTGGTGAACTTTTATGGTTAACTTAAACCTTGCCTATTTCTACCATATTTGTTGACAAATAAAAGAAGAAAAGCAAAATGACAATGTCTTATGGCTTTGCTTTATATGTTTTGTCACTGTTAATCAATCATAAGGTCAATAATTCTAGCTATAAATCCTTGCAGTTGATTAGCTAATGAAGGTGTGTGTCTACCAAAAGCTCTTCAACATTTATAAAAGATCATTACTCTCAATCTTTCTGCACAACAAAATTCTTCTATTCTTGAATGGATAAATATTAATACAATTTATTTATTGAGTTGCATGACATTCAACCATGAAGACTAATAGTCTTGTTGTATGTATTGTCTTAGTAATTATGTGTTTTAAGTCATATCAATGGTCAACTCTATTCAACGTTTGATGACAAGGCATATCCCAAGAAACCATAAACTATCAAAAGCTACGTTGGAACAAGCAATCGCCAATGAAAAAGGAAAGGGTGCATTAGTGCTTTACCTTGGTTTGTTTACCATTTCACTAACATCAAAATCTCCTTTTACAACAATGTTCAACCCTATCCCCATTAGATCTCGTCAATTTTTTATGAATCATAGATTTAAGGCATGAAAGAATAGACAATATAACACCTATCAATAATATTATATGTGATGAATTATATTCTATACAAGTTCCAAGAAATACAACCCAATGCTTACACATTTGAAAAATTATGTTGAACAAATTCATAAAGATCTTGAAAGAAAAAAGAGGCAATGGAATTGGAGTGGACACAACATTCTTCTATCTTCTTCATATTATTAGATTTAAAAATTGCACATGTGCAAACATTAAGAACCAAATAATTAGTCTTTCGTGGTGGACTGGGAATATGACAACAAAATATTTCAAATCCTTAGTAGAGATATTTCTTGAATTTCATCTTCCATGACTTCACGTGACATAATCATTTTAAAATCTAAAAGGTGGGAATATGACAACAAAATATTTCAAATCCTTACTATTTCTTGAATTTCATCTTCCATGACTTCACGTGACATAATCATTTTAAAATGTAAAAGGTGGGAATATGACAACAAAATATTTCAAATCCTTACTATTTCTTGAATTTCATCTTCCATGACTTCACGTAACATAATCATTTTAAAATGTAAATAGTCTTTTAAAAAGACTTTGAATTATCAACACAAAATTTGTTGAGTATTTAGTTTGAAATGAAATTTATTACGAGAAAGAGTATTTTAATGGTACTAACAACTCTTGAACATATGCTTTGTTATTAATTGATTATTCTCTTAAATTTATTGATTGATGTGAAGGCTGCTATTGACATTTATACTAAAAGGAATATATGCATACACTTAAGTAAATGAATATATACTTTAGATTGAAAAACGATTATATGTGTACATTGAAGTAAATAAATATATACTTTAGATTGGAAAAATTGTAATATATAATTACTTTGAGTACAAAGACTAATAACTAATTAACAAACTCTTTCTTGTGAAGCAATGACCAAATATTTCACAAGTTGACCAATTAACCATTAACTCATTGGGACCATACCAAATAGACTTAAGCTTTGTAAACCATAAATTATCTACTCAATCTCATTCATCACAATACCATGATCCTTGGTGTAATAGACATCACCACCCATAACTCCAAATTATCCTTAATGGAGCAATGTCTCTCTTAATCAAAATCCTAAATTTTAAATTATAAGTAAACATTAAACATCAAATCTCAAACCTAACCAAGACTTCATAAATTAAATACCAAACATTAACCAATGATAAGTTTGATAATAAATAAACAACACAAAAATGTGATGCCAAGACATTAGTGTTAACCTAAAAATGATGAAAACATTGTATATTTGCTAGTAAGCATTTTATTTATGTACCGCAATGCGTAGTTGCGTTATAAGGAGGGGTCAAAGGACTTTAGAATTTGCATCCATAATGCTTAGATGATAACATTTGACAAAATTTATGGGTTTAATTGTAATGTTATGGATTTGCATGCAATCTATGCAGACAAGCGAGAATTCAAACATCTAAACTTTATATTAGAATATATCATTTACACATGGTTTTGTTTTCATTCTTTTGAAAATCATTAATGTAATATATTTGAATTTTGATAACCACATAACATTAAGATAACAAGTGAATGAATATGAAAAATATGTTTGAATAATGCCCAAGTTCATATCCTAAAAGATAATATCCCCAACTACAACTAGACACTTTGTACAAACCATTCTCAACTAGGCACTTCGTACAAACCATTCTTACCAATTTTTTATACGAAAATATGTTTGAATAATGCCCAAATTCATATTTAAAAAGATAATATCCTCAACTACAACTAGGCAATTCATACAAGCCATTCCTACTAGATTTTCTTCTTTAAACTCCCCAATAGATGGCAAAGAAAGCAAATAGTTAATAAAATTGAAGACTAATACTCAAATTGTATATATTGTCCTAGTAATTATGTGGTTTAAGTCCTATCAATGGTCAACTCCATTCAATCTTTGAGATAAGACATGTCCCAAGGCACCATAAACTCTCAAAAGCTATGTTGGAACAAGCAATCCCCAATGAAAAAGGAAAGGGTGCATCAACGCTTTACCTTAGTTTATTTACCATTTTACTAACATCCAAATCTCCTTTTACAACGACGCTCCTATCCCCATTAGATCTCATCAATTTTTTATAAATTGTAAATTTTGGGCATGAAAGAATAGACAACACATAACACCTATCAATAATATTATATGAGATGATTTATATTCTATACAAGCTCCATGAAATACAATCCGATGCTTGTGTTTGGAAAATTGTGCTGAACAAATTCATAAAGATCTTGAAAGGGAAAAAAGCAATGGAAGGAGAGTGGACGCAACATTCTTCTATCTTCTCCATATTATTAGATTGGAAACATTAAGAACAGAAGAATTAGTCTTTTGTGATGGAATGGGAATAAGACAAAATATTTTGAATCCTTGCCAAAGATATTTCTTGAATTTTATCTTCCGTGATTTCACATTACATAATCATTGTCTACACAGAAGTTGTAAAGTATTTAATTTGAAATGAAGCTCATCACAAGCAAGAGAATTTTTATGATCCAAATAACTCTTGAACATATGCTTTGTTATTAACTGATTATTCTCTTAAATTTATTAATTGATGTGAAGCTTGCTATTGACATTTTCTACTAAAAGGAGTATATACATACATTTAAGTAAATAAATATATACTAAAGATTGAAAAATTTGTAATATATAATAATTACCTTGTGAGTACAAAGACTATAACTAGTTAACAAACTCTTATTTGTGAAGCAATGACCAGATATATCACTAGTATAATTACCTTGCAAGTACAAAGACTATAACTAGTTAACAAACTCTTATTTGTGAAGCAATGACCAGATATTTCACAAGTTAACCAATTGACTATTAACTCATTGGGCCCATACCAAACAAACTTAAGCTTTGTAAACCATAAATTATCTACTCAATCTCATCTTGGTATAATAGATATTACCACCCATAACTCCAAATTATCCATAACAAAGCAATGTCTTTTGTAATCAAAATCCCACATTTAAAATTATAAATAAACATTAAACATCAAATGTCAAACATGACCATGACTTCATAAATTAAATACCAAGCATTAACCAATGATAAGGTTCAATAATAAATAAACAACACAAAAGACGTGATGCCAAGACATTAGTGTTAACCTAAAAGTGATGAAAGCATTATATATCTGCTAAAACACATTTTATTTATATACCGCGGTGGGTAGTTCCATTATAAGGAGGGGTGAAAGGACTTGTAGAATTTGCATCCATAATATTTATGGGTTTAATTGTAATGTTATTGGTTTGCAAGCAATCTATGTAGACAGGCAGGAATTCAAACATCTAAACTTTAGTACATTTATCATTTACACATGATTTGGTTTTCATTCTTTTTAAAATCATGAATGTAATATTTTTGAATTTTGATAACCACATAGCATAAATAACAAGTAAATAAATATGAAAAATATGTTTGAATAATGCCCAAGTTCATATCCTCAAAGATAATATCTTCAACTATAACTAGACACTTTGTACAAACCATTCTTACCAGAATTTCATACAAAAATATGTTTTTGAATAATACCCAAGTTCATATCTTAAAAGATAATATCCTCAACTACAACTAGACACTTTGTACAAACCATTCTTACTAGATTTTCTTCTCTAAACTCCCCAGCAGATGATGGAGAAAACAAATACTTAAATAAAACTGAATGGAAAAACAAACCTCAATTTGAACTTCAAAAGATTAAAAAATGATATAAGACTATAGTGGAAAACCAGAATACATCATTAAACTAATACACATCATTGGGTGTCCACTGGAACTTTCTTCAAAGCCATTCGTAAAAGTCATGCTTTAGAATTACCTACAGTGAATACAAAATTAATGCTCATGACATCTTGCAAAAGCAAGAAAGAGAAAAATATGCCATGGTATGCTTCTAAAACTACAAGGTTCTTTGAAATCTGTTCTTATTAGAATCTTATCAAGTTTACTAGACTGTAAAACCCGTCAACTCAGATAGCATATCAATCGATCCAATCCTCTCCTTCGAAAAAAAGGCTACAGACATACCCCAAACTAGTCATGGAGAAGTTTAAATCTAAACAAGGTAATACCTAGGACAGACCTTGCATTTCCCTTCACATGTGTTAAAGCTGACTTCATAATTATAGCAACAGCAATGCTGGAACTAAAGATGGGGAATGCAGCTGCAAGCATCGTCAAAAACAGGGCCATTCACTCAAATGGTTCAGAATGCACAAGCATACATACTCTATAATAGAGCAACAAATTTGACAACAAACCAAGACGTATGCAATCCAATACAATGGCTGGTCCAATTTTCTTCAAAAGATAAAGGTGCCTCTAACAATATTCTTTCAGAAATTCAAGGAACCTCCAAAATACGACGGTGCAAGGCTCAACCCACCATGCGGCCAATCCAATACAGAAGGTAGCCCAATTTTCTTCAAAGGTAAAGTAACCTGCAAAATATGATAGCATGACGAGGGTGTTAGGCTCGCTTTGACAGTGTCCAAACAAAAGCCTCCTTTCACAAAACCATTCAAAGCACAATTCGAATGAAGTATTCAAATTCTTGAAGAGAAACGAACTTTTCAAAAGGAATAGCACATAGAACCAGACATTCATTTTGTATGGATATTTCAACAATTTTTTCTCAATGATCAATAGATGTCAATAAGTTAGCAGAGACACACCTACCTCAAAATATGATGCAGTAGGAAACTACAGGGAACTTCAAATCCCATCCAAACAATCTGAACTTCAAAGAAAATTTATCATTTTGAAATCATTCAAGTGAGAATTTGTGTATAGTCTTTTGTGATGGTTGTGCTGATTAGAAATAGCAATGGCTGTTTGCTGCTGGGTGGGATTCAGTTCTTGCACCAAATAATAAGCACTACAGAAATGTAGGGCGTGCACTTTTATGATTTATCCCATTAAATCAATACAGATTTCTTCTCGCAGAAATCCTGGTCATGCTGGTATTGGGGGTGTTGGGCGGAATATTTTTGAGACTGTTGAGTTTATCTTTTCTGTTTATAAGAGTTGGTATACTAACAATGTGATGGAAGCTCTAGCCATTTTGTGTGCTGTTGAGCGCGGTTGCACTCTTGGGTGGAGATGGATCATTTGTGAATCTGATTCTCAAGTAGTGATGACTTTGCTGAAGAGGCAGCAATTTGAGGATGTCAGTTGGCATTTGGCTGTAATTATAAAACAGATTCTTAATCCGTGTGCTTCCTTGGATTCTGTTACTTTCTGTCACATTCCTAGAGAGTGGAATGGGGTTGCAGATTGTTTGGCTAAATGGGCCTCTGATCATTTGCAAAATTGGAATATTGTGAAAAATTACCCCTGGATTTGTCTCAAAAGTTGGACCACTTAGTGAAGATTGACAGGAGGGTGTAATGCCCTTGCTTTGTACTGCTCCTTTTTAATTTGAATAAATTTTTACCCCTCTTTTAATGCAAGGAATACCATGATTAAAGAAGAAAACATCATACACTAGATATTGATATTTTAAAGTCTGCCAAAAATCTCTATATACATGTGATACAGTGATACAGTCTTCCAAAAGAAATTATTGTATTTTAGGGCAAAAATGCTTAAATACAACAGTTTAGCCAACATATCTATATACAATAATACTTTGGCATGTGTATCCATGCACATGCATTCACGTATGACGCATAGGACACACACATGTGCATGTAGCCACAATCACACCAACATGTATTTACACCCCTGTGCATCAGCTATGCATTGGTTTTAATTTGAGAAGCATATGGCTGTGTATTATTTTTTAAAACAAATAATAAATATGTATTGAGTCTTTAATGCTGCTTCTTTACCTACAAACTCTCTCTTTAATACTTTATATACATATACGTGTAATTGTAGAGATATATATGTACACATATGCACCTGTAATGCATCAATTACCAGGCAATATAAGATGTAAATTCAGTCTAGACAACTTGGGGTATATGTGTAGATATATATGCACATATATACATCTGTGTTGCACCAATTATTAGGCAATATAAGATGTAAATTCAGTCTAGACAAGTTGGGGTATATGTGTAGATATATATGCACATATATACATCTGTGTTGTACCAATTACTAGTCAAATAAGATGTAAATTCATTCTAGATAGCTTGAAGTGCATAAACACCTTCTAGACAGTTTTTCTCAGAGAGAATTTGTAGCTATATATACATATACATCTATTATATGTATATGTATATATATATATATACATATACATATACATATACATATATTATATGTATACATATATATGGCTCTAGGAAAATTCACCGCCGTGACAAATTCACCTCAAGAAAAATTCACCACCAACAATTCACCGCCACGGAAAATTCATCGCATATACAATTAGGGGAGAGGGCCCAATAGTCGTGCGGGTCCAATAGTCGCGCACCCAATCGTAAATATAATATCCAATAGTCGTTTATATAATGTCCAATAGTTGTGATTTGACTACCCATAATTAAACAAAATGTATGCTTTTGATCTAAAAAGCAACCAATCATGTGATACCACATCAGCACTCAACTACTCATGATGTAATGCACGAGAATTGGTCTCACTATTTTTTGGGGCCTTTTTGGACACCTTGACAAAAACGCATGCTGATGTGGCATCATATTTGATGATGTGGCCCTGAAACCTTAGTTATAAGCAGAGAACTTGCCAAGTAAGCTGCTGTAAAAAATTGGGAGTGATTTGAAATTTCGACGTAGGATAATTAGAAGCGCGAAGTTAGGGTGCACAACTATTGGGCCCTCTCCCCTAGAAAATTTGATTTATGAAAATAAAAATGAAAACATTTTTCAATTTATTTTATTTTATTCTAATAAACCAATTATACAACATTATCAATCATCTATTAAAAAAAATATTCTTTTGCAAAAAAAAATTCGAGTCTCAAAAATATATATTAAAAAATGTATATATATATATATATATGTTAATGCGATTAATTTTTTGTGGCGGTGAACTGCTGGTGGTGAATTTTCCTTGCAGTGAATTTTTGGCGGTAAATTTTCCAATGGTGAATTGCTAGTGGTGAATTTGCCTGAAGCCATATATATATATATCCACAAACTCTCCCTCGTACAATTGTGTCATTGCAAGATAAGACTGATGGACAGATGCTGACGGACATTACATGTGTGCCATTTGGAGTGCTGTCACCTGTACCATCGCCGGAAAAACATGGCAGAGCCAACGTTTTAAAATTCTTAATTTGAAAAGCACAAAAGCCCAAAACGTCGCCATTTTTGACATTCGCATTTTCTCCCAACAAAACAGCATGTCTTAGACATAATAAGATAACACGCCATCCCCCATATGATCGTATCATTGCAAGATAAGACTGACGGACGGACACTCACAGAACAAGCCTATGACATGCCATTTTGTCGGGAGATTAGTTACGTCCCACTACGCTGTCCCATCTTGTCATGTATGTTTCTATGTATTTTTGTATGTTATCATGCCTATGACATGCCATTTCGTCGGGAGATTAGCTGCATCCCAAGACGGTGTACATGCACTCAAGTTCTTTGAAATGAATCTGCACCATACATGTTTTGACTTTTGGGCCACTTTAGTGAGCGCCTTTGCAATTTAGTTTTATACCCATTTTGAAAGAAATGTTTTAATTAGCCGATAGGCTATATTTTGTAGCACCTTTCCCCGGAGAGTTGTCTCAACCGGAAAAAACAACTTCCAAACAGTTGAAAGTAACTTGAAACATTACTAGCCTCACACCTGAATACAAATTTTAACTCGCAACCGATATTTTCCTTTAAAAGGCTGCAAAAATCTTGTATCGAGCTCAAGAATCTAGTAGCTCTAAACCCAGATAATTTTAGATCTACTTTTCGTTTATTGTGAAAAGATTGAAACAGCAGCTGTAGGGAGACTGATTTTGATTCGTCTCATTTTTTCTTAAATTCTGCTTTGGTATGGTTTCGTTATTTTTCCTGCAAACTCTGCCTATTTTTCTAATCGGCATAGTTGACAGCACAACAAAATTTGTGCAGAATCTCACATGCCATGATTTCAGTTTTTTTTTTTTTTTGGGGAATCCGTATACGGATCACTTTTTGTTGTGTTTTATTTCATTCTAAAACAGTTCTGTTGTTATCTGGTAAATGAAGGCATTGGTTTTGTGGTTTTATCTGTGGCTGTTTTCATATATATATAATTATTGTAATACCTAGTGTTATATGGACACAGCTTGAAATCCTCAAAAAGTAGTGTGTTGTGAGAATATTAAAATGGCAAAATTTAAAAACCCTCAACACAAAATTGGTAAGGAGAGCGGCTGTTCCACTTCAGCCTTTGAACGCCTGCAACTCCCTTCCAGGCTCCCCAGCAACCTCCAAAATGTGAATGTCGAAAATGGCTAAGTTTTGGACTTTTTGTCCATTCCAAATTAGGATTTTTAAAACCCGCCAGTACTGCCACATTTTTCCAGTGTCGGGACAGGTTACGGCACTCCAAACTCCGTCAGTCTTATCTCACAATATACTGTCGTAGGAGGATGGGGTCTTATGTTATCATGCCATAGAGAGGTGCATTTTGTCGGGAGATTAGCTTCTCCCATGTTATAATGTTATATACATAGGTGCATTTTGTCAGGAGATTAGCTTCTCCTGATAGAAAGCAATCCTCATTTCAGTGATGAGATGTATTGAGAATATATATAATGATACACACAGCATGAATGATGAATGGAATATTAGATGAATTTGTTTAGACACTGACAAGCTTCATAGCCTAAGCAAGGATTCATAAAAATCCTTACCAGTCACTCATGTTCACTGTGCCAGTCATGCTTTATCAGAGTTTCTGCCCTTTGCAGTATCACCATAGCATTAACAACACCAATAAATCTTGCAATTGTGGCCCTTTCTATGATGGATTTTGTTAAAATTTTAAAAATAAAATAAAATAAAATTTATACACAAATTTAGTTTTCGTTTTGAGGAGAGAATTCACAAAATTGAAAAAGAGAATACAATGGTGAGACAAAATAATCTAACGTCTCTGCGATATACATTTTACTTCAAAAAAATTACAAATAGTGTGCCTATAAGGAAATACCTTGGAAAGCGACATTTACTTCAACTGCAAAATTTCTCCAACGCCAGTGGTAAAAGGAATGAAGGCTTAACAGCCATTGCCTTAAAATGAAAGGGTTTGCATTGCAAAAAGTAGCGCACGGTGAAGCTGCTTGAAACTGTCAGAATTAATTGGTTGCAGGTTTGCCCCTTCTTAGTTAAATGAAATAACCCAACGCCACCAGTAAAAGCAATAAAGGGTTAGCAGCAATTGAGTAATAATGAAAGGGTTTTACTTTTAATTAAAATAGCGCATGAAGCATAAAAATACAAATTACCTTCACCCTTCTGATGTTTCCTTGCTCTCTTCCTGTCATAACTGCCATTGCCATTTCATTCTAAAGAAGGCCACTTAAAAAAGTAATGGAAATAGGCAAATAGGGAATAAACACAGACACAGGCTACTTTAACTCGCACGCAAAACCCCAAAACCCCGAAAGAATGTAGAGATTTGATTTCTAAAAAAATTAGCTTTTTAAAGTAGCGATATTATCTATTGATATTAGCTTTTCTTCTATATTGATAAAATTGTTGAATGGCTAGATCTTTCTCAATTATTTTGCATCATTCTAAAGGAGCTCTATAATGAATGATTTATAAGGCACAACACTTGTTGAAGGTGTTGCAAATGCAGTTGCTAGCTAAGTGGGCTTAACCTTGGAGAAAACTCCATGATTAGAGTAAAACTGGGATACAAACTCCTAAGAAGGCCCAATGCTTCACCTCTATGACTTATATGTATACATATGTACATGTATGTATATATATATGTATACACAGGTATGTGTATATATATCTATACATGTACGTACACATATGTATACACATGTACACATGTACACATGTACGTACACATATGTATACACATGTACACATGTACACATGTACGTTACACATGTATACACATGTACGTATAATTGCTATGGTAAAAATTATGCACCCATACCAATTCCCATAAAATTTATGGGCAGATTTTACAGGAAAAATATTACGAAACCCTACCAAAGCAGAATTTTTAAAAAAATGAGACGAACCAAAATCAGTCTCCATACAGCTGATGCTTCAATCTATTCACAATAAACAAAAAGTAGATCTAAAAATATCATGTCTTAGAGATACTAGATTCTTGAGCTCGAGACAAGATTTTTGCAGCATATACGTATACAAGATTTTTGCAGCATATATGTATACGTGTATGATAATATATACATATATTATACATGTATGCAGGCCTGGAATTTGATGGTCTATTTGACCGTTTTTTGCATTTTGGACCGTATATTACAACTTACAAATTTATTAGACCGTATTATTTGACTTGCTATATTTTTATATAACCATAAATATGACACTTAAAATTATTATTAAACCGTAAAAATTTATTGTATATATATATATATATAATAATGTTTGATAAAAATATAAATTAGTTTAGAATTAGAATAATTCTTTCTAATTTCACTTTATATTAATATATATGATTTATTATAAATATATTTATTAATTCAAAATCCGTCGAAAATAGAATATTTTCAAGATTTAATATAGTTCTTTCTAATTTTTTAAAGATTTTGACATTTTTACTAATAGTTATCATTGTTTTTTATTAATATATGATTTATAATATTTATTATAAAAATATATATTAATTCAAAAAAATCTTTTCAAAATAGAATAATTGATTTTTAACTTTTTGAATATTTTAACAAAATTTATTTTCTACATAATTTAGAAACTTCTTGTTACAATTAACAGTAAATTTAAGATTTTTAGATTTATTTCTAATTATCAATATTTTCTAATCTTACATTTTTTTTAATATATGTAGGATATCCTTATGAATAACATAACACAAATTCACTGTTTTTTCAAAGCATTTATTTTATAGCATTGTAACTTGTTTTTTCAACAACAATCTAGAGTGATTCTTTCGTAACACAGAATATTAGCATAGAAGCTATCCTCATATGATGAAGTTATGGGAAGCTGTGCTTACTATTCCTGCAAGTACTGTTGATTGTGAAAGAAGATTTTCAAAGCAAAACATCATCAAAGATGTTAGAAAGTCAAAGTTGGGTTTGGATACATTGGATGCATTAATGAGAGTGTCTTTAAATGGACCTCAAGAAAGTGATGTAAATTGGAATAAAATATATCAAATATGGAAGAATACAAAGTCAAGAAGAGTTCTTGACCTTTGATAACATTTATTTTTGTTTATTTTCTATGTAATGGCAAGCTGTGCTTACTATTCCTGTAAGTACTGTTGATTGTGAAAGAAGATTTTCAAAGCAAAACATCATCAAAGATGTTAGAAAGTCAAAGTTGGGTTTGGATACATTGGATGCATTAATTAGTGTGTCTTTAAATGGACCTCAAGAAAGTGATGTAAATTGGAATAAAGTATATCAAATATGGAAGAATACAAAGTCAAGAAGAGTTCTTGACCTTTGATAACATTTATTTTTGTTTATTTTCTATGTAATGGCAAGCTATGCTTACTATTCCCGCAAGTACTGTTGATTGTGAAAGAGGATTTTCAAAGCAAATCATCATCAAAGATGTTAGAAAGTCAAAGTTGGGTTTGGATACATTGGATGCATTAATGAGAGTGTCTTTAAATGGACCTCAAGAAAGTGAAGAAAATTGGAATAAAGTATATCAAATATGGAAGAATACAAAGTCAAGAAGAGTTCTTGACCTTTGATAACATTTATTTTTGTTTATTTTTGTTTATTTTCTATGTAATGCATCATTAATTTTTACATCTCAATTTAAAAATAATAAAAGAAAATAGTTTCTTTCTTTCCAAAAGTTGTTTTTTTGTGTTTAAATATATGCAAATTATATAATGAAGGTTTGTATAAAATTATTATATTTTTTATTGTTTATTTGGTATTTTTAAGAATTATGATTCCTATAAAAAATACTTATTTAATTTATATGATACATAATATTTTAAAAATTCAAATTACTTGTGTTACATTAAAAATAGAAATTTATAAATAAAAAAAAAAACATATTTAATATGTATGATTAACAAAATCCATAATATTTTAATATAAAAGATTTTATATAAAAAAATATAACTTAAATTTTTTTTTGACAGTTAAATTTTTTCATAAAACGTAAAGTGACAGGCATTTAAATGAACAAACCGTCACAAAATTTTCATATGACAAGTAGGGGTGGCCGTCAAATTCCAGGCCTGCATGTATGTATACATATGTACATATACGTGCATACATACATATACATGCATGCATACATACATACACATGCATACATACATCACATTAAAATTTTACAATTAATTTTCCGTGGTGGTGAATTGCTGGTGGTGAATTTTCCTTGAGGTGAATTTGTCATGACAGTGAATTTTCCCGCAGTGAATTGTTGACGGTGGATTTTCCAGCAGTGAATTGCTGGCGACAAATTTTCTGGATGCCCAACATGCATACATATACATGCATACATACATATGTATACATGGATGCATACATATATGCTGCAAAAATCTTGTCTCGAGCTCAAGAACCCATTTTTCTCATCGGCATTGTTGAGAGCATAACACAATTTGTGCAAAATCTTGAAGTAAGTCAGAATTTTTTTTTGGAAATCTGTACAAGGCCGGATCACTTTTTGTTGTGTTTTATTTCATTCTAAAACAGATCTATTGTTATGTGGTAAATGAAGGCATTGGTTCTGTGGTTTTATCTGTGGCTGTTATCATATATAATATTATAGTAATACCTAGTGTTAGATCCTTATTTGTTTCTTCTCCAACTGTAAAAGAATTTTACATTCATTTGGTGGTTTAAATTTTTTTTAAACTCTTCCAGGTTATTTTTGTGACAATTTTCCTGACAGAATTATTTAGTATTGAATGTATAGCAGCTACTGCTGAAACTGTAAATGCAATGGTTGCCAGAGCTATTTTCACAAATAGTGAACAGAAAAGATCGGATCATCTTCATATATTAACTAAGTTACCGGTTCAGGTTCAGGACGGGGACGGGTGCAGTTACGAGAACCTAGTACATGAAAAAAAAAATTGGGGTTTGGGTACGTATGGGTACATGTGTATATATATATATACAAAAAAATAAGAGAAATATACAGAATTGTAAAACTAAATCATTTCATAGTCTGATACTTGATCATTGATCAATGCCAAATGCCAAAGATAAATATTAAATGCCAATTGATAGTTGAAAAATATTCAAATAAGCCATATCAATGATATCATATACCCACAGACGAACCCGAGCCGGGTTCGGGGCCTGCGGGTACGAACCCTACATCTTAGTATATTAAACCTAATACATTCTTCTTTACAAAGCTTATATATTGTACAGTACATATTTCTTCACAGTTGTGCCATTATACTAGCTCTTGTGCTTTAAAGACCAAATGTCACAAAGCAAGGGATTGGCATGACACAAATGACTAAAATTTCAAAAGATTGTGTCAAATAAGTGACAAACAGCTTGGTTTGATTTGGTTACTTGATTAGGACCAAGTGGTCAAATTTGGTACCAATATACTTTTGATAATATTATATTCTTCTCTGAAACCACATGTCTGTTACTTCAAAAAATCAGGGGTGCTACATTTGAGAGACCGTCTTCCCACAGACAAAGAGAGCTAGCATCTCTGCATTTGCATCAAGTTTAGGTACAATCAGTGGTGAGAGGAACCACTACATGGGTCAATGAGTTTGACTCAAAAAACTACACAGTTGAATCCTGATAAATACCTCCTACACGGTTGAATCCTGATAAATACCTCCTCCTTATCAATCAACCTGTAGACATACAGGCTGTAGTAACACAAGTAACAGTATTGTAAGTCCAACGGTATCCCAACTGCAAAATCATCGCATAGAAAGCAGTAACCCTACTTAGTTGTAAGGGTTGGGACCTTATCAATCAAACTGTAGGCATACAGGCTGTAAGAACACAAGTAACAGTATTGTAAGTCCAAGTGATCCACGGCTTAAATTTGCCGGTCGACCTTGCCTGTCAACAAATTTTTTAATGACAGTTATCTATTCAAAGGTGCCCTTAAAACATTATGATATACCTTAATGTAAGTAAAATTATATATAAATCAAATATATATATCATTATAATTCTATATAAATTTTGACAGTCTATCCAAAATCTCTCCTTTCAACTGATACAATCTTCTTAAAATTTTGATTGTATTTTACGGCAAAAATCTCTAAATACGGTCATACGGCCATCAAATCTAAGCCAGTTCAACGGTATCCCAACTGGAAAAGCATCGCCTAAAAAGCAGTAACCCAACCCTCACTGCATAATCTAAATGAAAAATAAGTTGCATACATTAAGGATAGTGGAATTAAAAGTCAATTGTGACTGACGAAGCAACCAGGAAGCAGCCAGGGAGAAGGCTGGGGATGCCTAAATTTACACGGGTATTGTAATTTAAATTGACTAAATTTTAGAATTCCCGCTTACTACAAGAAATATTATTTACTCGGGCATTGATGTGCTTAAGCTATTCTGAAATCAAATTCATACATAGAATGCAATCCTCATTTCAGTGATGAGATGTATTGAGAATATATATAATGATGCACGCACAACATTAATGATGCTATTCTGTAATGCAATCCTCATTTCAGTGATGAGATGTATTGAGAATATATATAATGATGCACGCACAACATTAATGATGAATGGAATAGCAGATGAATTTGTTTAGACACAGATATGCTTCATAGCCTAAGCAAGGATTCATAAAAATCCTTACCTGTCACTCATGTACGCTGTGCCAGTCATGCTTTATCAGAGTTTCTTCACAGTATCACCATTGCGTCAACAACACCGAAAAATGTTGCAATTGTGGCCCTTTCTATGATGGGTTCTGTTAAAATTTTAAAAATAAAATAAAATTAAAATTATACACAAATTTATTTTTCGTTTTAAAGAGAAAAATTCACAAAATCGAAAAAGAAAAACCAATGGTGAGATAAAATAACTTAACGTCTCTGCAATATACATTTTACTTCAAAAATAAAATTACAAGTAGTGGGCATGTAAGAAAATACCTTGGAAAGCGACGTTAACTTCAACTGCAAAATTTCTTCAAGACCAGTGGTAAAAGGAATGAAGGGTTAACAGCCATTCCCTTAAAATGAAAGGGTTTGCATTGCAATAGGTACCGCACGGTGAAGCAGCTTGAAACTGGTAGAACTAAATGCTTGAAGGTTCGCCCCCTCTTAGTTACGAGAAATAACCCAACGCCACTGGTAAAAGCAATAAAGGGTTAGCAGCAATTGAGTAATAATGAAAGGGTTTCAATTAAAATAGCGCATGAAGCATAAAACTAGAAATTACCTTCAGCCTTTTGATGTTTCCTTGCTCTCCTCCTGTCATAACCGCCATTGCCCTTTCATTCTAAAGAAGGCCACTTGAAAAAGCAATGGAAATAGACAAATAGGTAATACACACAGACACAAGTTACTTCAATTCGCAGGCAAAAACCCGAAAGTCGAGGTAAAATTAATACAGTGCGCAGGCAATAGCTGGTACGGTTTTTATTGATATGAACTATCCTTTTATTTTTGTAGCGACCCACTCCAACACACTAATGGGGTTAATTATGAGCCTACGGACACGAGGGATGTAGTACTGGTTGCTTTAATGTTCACAAGTTGAAAACAGGTTGCCTGAAATAGGGTGACGCGTAGAATAAATGGAAGAGCCACTTATCATATCTCTCATCGCATTAAATATGATGCATTTTTGTGTTTGAAATGCAATGGAAGATCGCAATGTTTGCAAATTACGAAAGAGTTGAAGAGTAACTACTACGCGAGTATTATTATAAGAGATAAGAGATGGCTCAAATGTATTATAAAATTTTATATTTAAATGTCAAAGTTCCTATTCCAAATTCCTTTTGTTAACATAGCCTTTTCACCTAAGACAATAAGGTATTGGTTCATTTTCACAGTTTTTTTTTTTAAATTGATACAAATTTTATTGTTCTTGTAGGCTATAAACTTTATGATGTAGGTAGTGTTATTTTATTTTCTATCATCTATTTTTGTAAAATATGTGTTGTGATGTAGTGTTATTTTATTTTCATCATCTATTTGTTGTAAAATATATGTTCTTGTTTTCAATTTTTCCTTGGGTATTGTCTATTTGTCAATCTCACATTAATAATGATGCAATCAAACCCTCAATTGGATGATTAATATCTTCACTTTCTCCTTAATTTCAACTCTTCGGTAGACTTTTTCATCGTGTTCTCATGTGAGATTAAACTCTATGAACAATTTGCTTTGTCCAAATGACAATTATGAATTCTTTTCTCGTATATTTTTTTATTTCTTAATTATTGTTTGTGCACTCTTACAAATTAATGTCTCATTTACTCATCCATTTATTGTTCTTTTTCAAGCACATTCTCCTCCTTTAGCTTGACTCTTCCTCCATCACCATTCTAAATTAAGATGGTTTTCCATATTTTTAACCATTTTTAGATGACTTAATGTTTGGGCCAATGTCAATGCTTCTAACAGCGAAGTACTCTTTTAGCTAATAGATCTCATACAAAATTGAGATTTTGATTTTGACGTTGTTATGATTAAATGATATTTGATTATTTCTACTACTTTCATTTGTGAACTAACATATTATTGTCCCAAACCTCACACTCGTAAAGGATTATGAATGAAACAAGCAAGCTAAAAAGGATTTACTTGGTTTCCTAGTCCCATAGTTTAATAATCTTACATCTATTGTATAGAGCATAATGTTTTCCACCAATTTTTTCTTTTGTCCTGCGTGTCTCCCAACTAAACCTATTATGGAAATTGATTTTGAGGTACTTGTATTCATCCACTATTTCTAGCAATTGTTTTTCGAAAAGGAACTAAATTATTTTGAGGTACTTGTATCATATCTCCAAATCTTGTATCTAGAATTCTTGAATTGATCATTAGAACATTTTTGCTCCCATTTTCATGTACTTACCCTTGAACTTGATATTTAATCTTAGGTGAACTACCTCATGTCACTAGAATTGACAATCAAAAACCAATAAATTAATGCATAAATAATTCAATCATGAGATGACTCTATTGAAGTATTCCACAATCCTTTGGCATTTTTCAAAAGATAAAGAAACCTATTACAATTTTCTTTAAAAGTTGAAGGAACCTCCAAAATACATTAGTGTAAGGCTTAGCCCATTATGTGGATAATTCAATATAGAATTTTGATTAAAAAAAATACATAAGGTAAGGTACATAGGCCAATTCCCTTCATAAGGGAAAGTAACCTACAAAATATGATAACATGGTGAGGGTGTTCAAGGCTCACTTTTATTATCTTCAAACAAAAGTCTCCTAAAAAATCATTCAAGCATAATTCAAATAAAGCATTTGAATTCTTGAAGATAAACAAACTCTTTAGAAGGAAAACACATAAGAAACTCATTTTGTATTGGAGATTTCAACAAAAAATATCAATGATCAATTGCATGACCTTGAATAAATGTCAATGAGTTAGCAAAGACACACCCACCCCATTGCATGGTCCAATAGGAAAGTACGGGGAACAAATCTCATTCACACAATATAAACTACAAATAAATTTTATCACATTTGAAATCATTTAAAGGAGAACTTGTGCATGTATTTTTCTTTATTGAATTTATGCATAAGTTTAGTTAAGGCTTTCGTGATAAAAATTTAATCGTAATTTTAAATCATTCAAGAGAGACTTGTCAAAATTTGTGCATTTTTTTGTGAAGGTTGTAGTGATCAGAAGTACCAATAGCAAGTGCTACAACAATGCAAGGTGTGCACTTTTATCCCTTTTAAGGTTACTAATTCAATTTTTCCTTTAAAATGCCAAGAAATACCTTGATTAAAGAAGGAAATATCATACAATGGACATATACAAATATAATACTTTAGAATATTTTAGAGTCTACCAAAAACTTATGTATATATGTGATAATCTTCCAAAAAAATTATCGTATTTTAGGGGAAAATGTGTAACAGTAGTCATCAAGTTTAACCAATGTATCTATATACAAGAATAATTGATGTTCTACGCAAATGTGTTTGTATCTACATGCATTCATGTGTGGCATTTGTAGGAAACACACATGCACATGTGGGCACAATCACACCCATGTGAACATGTACACCCTAATGTATCTACTATGCATAGAATTTTATTTTTAAGTCATATGGTTGTGTATATTTTTTTAAATAACATAATATATTTTTTGAAGGATATATCAAATGAAGAGAGAATTCATTTTGGGCATACTGTAAATCCTAAAGGATTATAGTAAAGATGTATTTAGTCTGTGATGCTTCTCTTTACCCACAAACTCTATCTCCCCCTCTTTCTCCATATATAGAATATATATAATGTATATGTATATTCAAGCTCTATGATCATACCAACAAATATTTGTGTTTAATTTGCATTTGATTCCATGTTATTTAGCTCTATATATGGAATGCATATAATGTATATGTATTTATCTATTTTTGTTTATTGTGATGGTTTTTTAATGAAGATGTGATTGGTCTTGAGTATAATTTTTTTAAATTAATGGTGCAAGAGTCATGGATGGTCTTGAGGGTAAGTTTGGGGAAATTTGGGACTTTGCATTATGAGAGTTTGAAGGTTTATTGTAATTTTATACAATTAGTTTTTCTAAGTCATTATTACAATTTGAATGGATATTTATTCTCTTTGCTTTTAATGTTGAGAACTATATGAAAATTAGAGGATTTTTCCATAAGTTGTGCATTAGGATTCAATGGTGTTAAGCAATAGGATGGTCAATAGGTGGTAATCATTACTTTTATAACTTTGCATGTTCTCAAAGGTGGAACTAAATTATATGTATGAAAATATTTAAAATTTAATTGTCATTTTATAAAGTAATTATTTTCATGTCACTATTGTAAATGCTTTGTATATTCTCAAAAGTTGGACTAATGTATGTAGAAAATATTCAAAAATTATTTATTATTTTATAAAGTTGTTATTTCTATGTCACTATTGAATTTTATTTTTTTGATATATATCTATCATATGCAAACAAAATATACTTGTTTTTTCTAGCTAGGTCATGGGGGCAAAAGTTTAATGTTGTATCACACTTCAAGCCAACTTATTAGTGCAAGTGAATTCAAGCTTTTTCAATTAAAATTCAATTTTGTTTAAACATATGCTCTAGTTGAATTTGTTATAACTAAATTAGATATGATGCAAAACCTTTCCAACTAGAAATGTCCATTAAATTTATATATAGCATCACTTTAGAGCCAATTTACCAAAAAAATAAAATTATCTAAAAATTTTGATGTTTTCATAACTTTAATTCATATAAATAATATTTTTTAATAAATCTAAAAATACCTTTCTATAAACAGGGGTGACCCTTTGGTGAAATGGTGGGGCTTCTTGCCTATAGTGCCAACAACCAAGGTTCAAACCTCACGAGGTCAATCTCTACCGTGTCAAAAATTGAGATTGGGGGAGACCCTATGGTGAAATGGTGGGGCTTCTTGCCTGTAGTGCCAACAACCAAGGTTCAACCACACGGGATCGCTCTCTACCGTGTCAACAATTGAGATTGCTTACCCCAAAATTTTAAAGTGGGTGGTAGGGTGGGCTCCCCCTTGCCCCTCACTCGGACACTCGGAACCCTGGGTGGACATGAGGTGGCGGATGGGTCGGACACGATGCTCGTGGATGTGGCATTGTCATGTCACTTTCAGTTTTCTAAAATTAGCCGAAGGAAGGAGTTGGTTTTTGTTAAGTCTGTCGCTCTTGAAAATAGCAGAAACTCTGGAGCAGGACAAGGGGTATGTATGGCACAGCATTCAAAGCGTCGTTAGTGTGACACATTGGGCACAACAATCATAGAAACATAAGTTGAAGGGCCGAGTCGCAACACACGTCAATTGAAGTGATAATGGTATGTAGTCGGAAGGACGGAGGCCATAGTATATCTTTATGGAAAGGATGATTTGATCGCTTCGCCATTATCCAGATTCGTGTGCAAAGGCCCAACTGAATATCTTTCGAGTGTATTAAATGAACTGATGAAGTCATTTCTAAAGTATGGACTTCAAAATTTGGTATTGTCTTCGATTTTTTTTGCAGGGAATGGCTATCAAAGATTTGCAAATGGCGAGGACGACGAAGTCGAAATTCATCATCCATATCTTGGCGAAAGGTTTGGAAAGTTTTGGTGTCGACACACCAGTTTCTTTGGTGGCCACGGAGAGGCAAATAGCCTTTCGGGAAGTTACGGACCAGAAGTTAAAGCAAATTTTGCTTGTGGATGATCCGGTGTCAATAGTCGCTGTCAAAATGGTCCTAGGCAAAGAACATTTAGAAAGAAAATAATTTTCCAGAGATAATGCACATATCTCCTCTCGGTTTCTCGCAGTGCTTTTGGACCTTGATACCCCGAAGGCAGAGGCCAAGGAGATGATGGTGCGTCTGTTTCGGGATGACTTGCTCAGAGGTCTTGAGAAGACACTAAAGGCGACCTTCATAGGCAAAGGTATTTCGTGCCCTGCCGACTTGGCTCTCCTATGGGAATCTGATGAAGCTATTAAAGTCTTCCCCTTCATCTTAGACATTAAAGGGCCAGCATTGTCGAGGCACAGAAAGATTACAGATGTGGTTGTGGATTTCCTAAAGAGAAAGCTGAAGCTGGTGCCGGAGGAGGGGCTGGAGTGGCTGGAAGGTTTCATAAGGTTTGCAGAGCTAAACGGCTTCATGTGAGCCTCGACTTTTGTTGGTTGATGTTTTTTCTAGGTTTTTTTGGCTATTAACTTGTCAAATTCTGGTGGACTCAAGCATTAGTAGCATGTAAATTTTGTTATTAGCTGGATGAGGCTTGGCCTCTGAACTAAATCTTTTGCATCAAAGTTTTATAGTGGCTCGATCTTTAATACTCGCAACGGGACTGTAAGGTGGAAATGATGAAAGTTTGTCCTAGTTAGGAATGTTTTTTGTTCGGCTTTGAGTCCAGGATGGACCTTTTATCCCTGCTTAGCAAATGCTTGTAAATTTTTATAAAATCAATATAAATACTACCTTGCGTATCAAAAAAAAAAACCTTTCTATAAATTTATAAGTGTAGTTTCAAAAATATATATATATTTAATAGTTTAATTGATGTTTATATTTATTTTTTTCACTAAAATAGGTCTTCAACACGAAAATATAAGGTTAATTATATTTTTTTTAAATACTAAAATTCATTCAAAATAGAAAAATATGATGCACTAAAGAAGAGATGTCATGTCTAAATTTTGTTTTCATTTTGGATTAATTATTGAGATAAAAAGTGACATCTCATCGAAACAATTATGTTTTAGTCCATGTAAATTTTAAGATTTATTAAAAATGTATATTTGTTAAAATAGAGAGAAAATAATCCATGCACTAAATACCAAGTTTTAAAAACAATTAAAAAAACTAAAGGAAAAAAATATTATATAAAGAGCAACATCCCACTTAACCTCATTTTTCAATATTTTATCATTAACAAAAGTATAGGTACCAATTTCATAAGAAAACTAATTATTTTTTAAATTTTGTAAAAATATATAAACATAAAACACACCCAAAAAAAATCATTAATTTAATTTACATCATTTAAAAATTCAAAATATGTCACTTTCTAGTGATTCAAATTAAAAAGTTAGATCAACATTAGTTGTTTCCTTTATAAAAGTGTTACACAACTTTGAACTTTCACCCATACTCTACATCCATTTAAATTGAGAAAGAGGGGATGTCAAGGTGCAAGCTCAATGCTAGGATTTGATTGCCAAAGACATGTTTTCTTGAAAAATAGGGTTGAAAAATACTTAAGGGGGGAAGCAAAGTGGTTTTTCTCTTATGGATCTAATTAGATGTATTTCATGGGAACCAAATCCCAAATCCATAACCATTGAATTTGGTACAACGATAATGCCCAATACAATGACAATGCCCAAAATAATAGAGTTGAGTAACTCATAAAACATGGTTTCCTGGATCAAATTTACACCAATTTGTATTTTTTAGGGGGATAAAAATATAAAATATTAAGATAAAATTAATTATATATGTACAAAATTTCAAATAGTTATAGCCATCGAGATAGATAATTTAGAAGAGTAACCCATTGGTGTAACATACCCAAAGCTTACTCAGCAATTTTTATAAGGCCCAACTAATGTTCAGTAAACTTGGTGATATTCACACAACTCAGAGGGGTACCTAACTGAACATTCCACTAAACCCTTGTAAAGATTCCATTTAATTATCAACTAGGGCTAATGTAAGCTTGTGATGATGTAGGCACTGTATGTGCATCTAGAGACTCTATACTACATATATCATCTTAGTATAAATGTTTACACACATGGAAAAAACATAAACTATGTAACAATAAAAAGAAATGAATATGGAACTATTGCTATGTGTACTTACAACTAAAGATTGTGACTAGTTTACTGTCAAAACTAAACTCTGTAACTAATGCTACTAACTTTGACTCACTCTGGAGGATAATGCATTGAGACAAACAAAGCATGAAATACAACACAAGATCTTATTCATGATTTCATTAACATTCACAACATGAAGAATCCGATTAAGACAATTATAATAATGAAGGTAACTATTGCAACATCATAAATAAATATGCAAAAATTAAAGTGGGGAACAATTACCTTGAGTGGCCCTTGCTCAAGTGACTGTCTCCATAGGATAAAGTCAAATCTAGCTTCCCAAATCAATTAAACATAACAATAATTGAAAACATCTTCATTGTATAACACAAGATATCACAATCTAATAAGAATCTTCAAGGATATCTTATTCATAAAAACATAACTAGAAACAAGTATTGTTTGTGTAAACAAAAGAAAACAATTTGAACATATCTATTTGCTATATCTACTACGCTTGTTATTCTCCTCAACCACTTAACCATATATAGGTGTGGGGGAGTCTTATTGAAACAAGGACTCAAAACAAAAATCTAATTGAAATCACCAATCCCCTATGAAATAGAATATGACAAAGTTTGCATAACTAAAAAGGTAGAAGAAGTTAATTAGGATTGCAACTCTACTAGAACAATAAAACAAAAATATGGACTAGGGAAACAGTCACGTTGGATTTCCGATCATAGTAGATTTCCCCTCCTTCAGTAGTCTTATTAAATGACACAGTGACTCACAATCATCCTTATAAATAAGTACCTCCAATTTTGTAATTGTTGTGTTCTTATTTTGGAACTTCCCCTACATCATTGTCTGAAATCCCTTTGGTTGCAGGTTGCACTCCTTAGTTATTGCGGGCTACTGTTTGCTTGCTTTGGCTTCTTGGTTGCAAAGATTTAGTTCACGTAAACATATACACAATACTATTAACCATATTTAAACATAGATCTACATTGCATTCCATACATATTCACACATTTTAACCATGCAATTACTAGCATACCATAATCATATTTCCATATACTAAAACCAAGTTCAAGTTGCATGATGATCATAAAAATATAGTTAAGTTTAGGAATATGTATGAAACGAGTATCCAGAAATGTCTAAAAGTATGTACTAAAAAATAGAAAACTAGCTAATAATTGGCCTCATCATTCCCCCAACTAGAAATTTGCTTGTCCTCAAGCAAAACAGTTTAAGACCGAAGGTTATACTATAATGTCATCTCCTTGAGAACTATAATCACATCCACTCCTTTCAACTGCTTCAAATAAAAACCTCCATAGCATGAAATTCTTGCCTATTTGACATTCTCATCTTCCTCTCATTTTGCATTCTTTTCTCCTGTCTAATGTGGCATTGGGTAGAGAAGCATAAGTAACTAGAGGTAAGAGGTACCTGGGCAAGTCCCTTTTCTTTGGCAATCTCCATGTACTTGCAAGTCCTTTCAAGCATGGCTATGAAGTTGTACACAAAGTGGGGTTCCTTTTTTGTAATTAAGGGATAAAACTTTCCCATCTTTCATGTACAAAATGAAAATAATGATGGATAAGACCTACAACTAGTCTTTGCATCCTATCATATGTAATTATTTATTCTTAAATTTATAATTTTATTACCTACATCCTTATACTCCAAAAGTTATGCCCATTCTTCTGTTATTACACTAGTACAAAAACAACAATAAATGACTAAAAAAACTACTAAAAATTGGTCACATGACCATTAGTTTGGTCATGTGACATTAGTAATTTATTGCCAATCATTTATAATGTAATCAAATTTATGACTAAACCATTTTAGTCATTTATTGGTTCTTTTAACTGATCAGTTTGGTAGTATATTTAGTCATTAATTTAGTCATTTATTATTGTTAATTGGTCATTTATTTAGTGATGGTAGTCATTTATTTAGTCATAGTAGTTGTTTATTTATTCATGGTAGTCATTTATTTAGTCATAGTAGTCATTTAATTAGTCATTGTAGTCATTTATTTAGTCATGGTAGTCATTTATTTTAGTCGTGGTAGCCATTTATTTAGTCATTGTAGTCATTTATTTAAGTCATGGTAGTCATTTATTTAGTCATGGTTTAGTCATTTATTTGGGTAAATCAGTGATTCAAGTTACAAATCAAATCTAACTTAATTAATCCTTGCAAATTTATGCATATAAACTTCAAGTATCATAGATATTCAAATGTTGTGAGAAGCACCATGAAATGAAGACTCAAATGCTTAAACAAATATGATTGATCACAAATATATCACAAATTAAGAGAAGCCACAACACAGTATTTATGAGTCTGAAATTTTACTTAATTAAGCCTCATTAGCAAATCAAAACCTCAATGGTTACGGCCTCACTAACAAGTCAAAACGTATCAATGAATTTCTTTTCTTGAAAGTTTCATTTGGATTTGAAACTCAAAAACCAAATGAAACTCAAGAACGTTTACAACAATTATACTTTACAAATCTTTACAAATCGAGGCTTTTGTTTCCATAAATTCATACCCCAGAAGTCTTTATGGGCCTTGAGAAAAACTAAACATTTGAGATGAGCTTCACTTCAATTTTGAATTGAAGTTAATGCATGGCTAAGTCGAGAATGGGCTAATGACAGCTTCTTCACTGCCACTACTTTTCCACATTTCAACGTGCCCTGCAACCAAACAAATCATCAAAAATTGGACCCTTTATATATGTAAATCTGCAGTCACAAAAGAAAGGTGACAGTTCAAATAATAAATTATAAGACTCTCCCACAAAATTTAACTTCATTTTTGAAAGTGGGAAAAATTTTATTTGACAGTTCAAATAATAGACCATCAATCTCTCCCCCAAAATTTATCTGTCAGTCATTGCAAATGGGAGAAATATAAGGTGATTGTGCAAATGATAAAATTACAGTCTCCTCCCCATGTAGAGAAACAAACACACATATATCCAATGTATTCCTTTAGAAATAGATCAACTGTGTTTATGGGCTTGCTAAAAATATTAACCAAATTTTCCATAACATATTCAAATGTTAGTAGGTGACCGTTGAAAAAAAAAATCATTTTATCCCCCCATATTTAATTGTTAGTCATACAAATGGAGGGAAATACTAGTTATTCCAAAGGGAATGGTGACTTGTAAAGGCGTATTGATGGTTATCTTGCAACCATATAAATGCAAGACAATTAAATGAATCTCAATTGTTCATTCATTTTTCAGTTGTTTTCATCGTTTCTTGCTACTTTCCCTACCGCTATTGGTTTCTGCTACTCCAAACTCCTCCCTGGTATTGGCCTTCCACTTCTCCAATTTGGCAAGCTGCAAGTTGAAAATAAGGTTTTGATGAGGGTTTTAGAGTATGTTTTTAAAATGAAAATTACAACCAAGATCCTAATACTGAGCATATTTAGGTTTTAACATTAGGGAATCCTTGAAAATTATGGCCAAAATCCTAACACTAAGCACATTTAGGTTTTAACATTAGGGCATCCTTTACCTAATTTTTTTGTTGCTTTCCTCGTTGCTATTGGTTTTGACTCCTCCAAACTCTTCCTCGTTGGTATTGGTTTTGACTCCTCCAAAATCTTCCACAGCTATTGGTTTCGAATCCTTCAATTTCATAGGGTTTATTAATTTGTTGGATTCAATATCATCTATTGTCGTTGGAAGAGGAGGGTCACAATAGGCAAAGGAGACAAAGCCACAACAGGAGCACCAATGGGCGAGGATGAAAGATGCTCCACCTCAGTGGAGGCCCCCACGTGGCCACATCAACAGAACTGGGGTCCTCACAAGCAGCAAAAAATTTACCATGATTGCGCTAGAAAAAATTTGTGTATGGACTTCCCAACTTCTTAACCCATTATCGTAGCCAAAAATGTCTAGCAGTGGCAGATTTGGGAGAGGTGTAGCCAATGATTTTATGCCCCAACATGTTGCAATGAAAACATCATAAGGGAAGACCTTCATAATTAAGTAATTGAGTCCATGTGCCATGAAACAAATGAACCAGAATCGAGTGATGTAAGGGATTGGAGATGTCAATAATAGCGCACACCCTTGTGTATTTGCGGTGGGGGATAGCAGAATCCAAATGAACAAAGGCTCCAATTTGATCAATCATATCCTTAATGAGCTCTAGTGTATGTAGGATTGGATGAAGGTTATATAACCTGATCCATATGGGAATAGAGGTGTTCTAGCTATAGCAGGATCAAAGAAGGCCAACCAATCCAAAAGAAAGAGGCTAGATTGGTCATAAAACCAAGGACCAGCCTGCTTAACATAAATACAATCTTCCTTAGAGGCAAAGCAAAGAAGGAAGAAGCCAAAATCAAGGATGTCAATGTTTGGAAGTGAAATATTGCTCCAAGAATCCCTCATCCAATCAATGAAACTATTAGTTGGAGGTTGTTTGCTCAAAAAACGCACTAGGAGGGACCTGTGCCCAATTGCATTCACAAGTCCCTTATATGCGATCATTTGAAATATGAAGCTTTGCTAGAGAATCAGTCAAGCAAACCTCTGAATCCCCAAATGAGTAGAAGGATTTTGGATCAAGGGAGGGCACAACCAATGGCTTCAGATTTTCCAACCAAATTTGAGACTTGCAAATTTTTGAGCATTCATGAAAAGGATTTATTCTATTTCTACAACCCTCGACAAAGAGAGGAGCTGAGGATGGGGGAATAGTGGAAAGAGGGGATGAATTCTCGAGAGAGTCCGCAGGCAAAATAGCAGCACCCATCGACTGCGATGCCCTAGTAGGGATGACGAAGTGCACACCCTTTGCATTCTTTTGTGCCCTAGCTCGTGTTGAGTTCTTTTGGGAGCTGAGGGGACAAACCAACACCCGACAACTACCCCCATTGTCTTTCTTCTAGTCACCAGCCTGAGCGTGTTCACCATTTTCCGCAACACTTGTGCCATTGCCTTCGCACATCACACCAACATAATATGATATATTATATATATTATAGTATATAATAGCATATTACATTATAATATATATAATATAATATAATATATTATGTTATATTATATTATAATACAACCAATTCCCTTAATTCGAAATATATTTTTTAATTATCCATTGTAATATCATATTGTCTAATTTTTATCTGTGTGACTAATTATTTAGTTGTGTTTTTTACTCGATGATCAAATTATTCACTTATGATGATCAAATTAGTCATTTATAGTCGTGTTGCAAAAAATGAGTAGAATTTAGTCATCTTTAGTTGTTGTGACCAAAATTTTTAGTCATGTAGTCATTTATTTTCCAAATTCTACTAGTGTTACATTAGGATTCTTGGATTCTTTTTTGACCTAAAGAGCAATTGATTTCTCTATCTCAACATGATCTTGCATGATTTCACCCCTTTGTGTCTCATTTATGAAGTAGGAAGTTGATGCCTTGATCTATAAATCACCTACAAATATCAATGTGCTTTATTTTGTATTATCTAACACAACATAGTTATGTAATTAAAATTCACATAATTGATCTTGCATATTAGGTGTAGCATCAACAAAATATGTAAAAAGTCAAATTTCTTGCTCATGGGAATTGACAAGTTATTGATCAATTGATTGAATTGGAAACTTAGGAATTTTTTAGGTGTAAAAACAAAGCATAAATTCTAGTAGGAGGTCTGCATTTGATGATTTGTGTAGCCTTGCCTGCTATCTCCTCAATTTTAACTGCCATATTTTTCAATGAGGCTGCAGGTGGTGATTTTTGTAGACTTTACTCCTTTGGCTCTCCTCTGTTGTAGGTAGGCAAAGCAACAAGTGATCCAGAGGGAATTTCCCTCACTGATGCAATAGGTGATTCCAAATTTTCTGAGACAGCTAGTTCTTAAAGAATGTTACTAATATGATTACAAATTAAGAAGCTTTCCCATGAATCATGTGGATGTTGAACCCTTAAACTTGTTTTTACCAATAGGATGACTAAGAAATAATGTGAAAGTGTTGTATTGTTTCTCTTCCTTTTATATTTAGAAGCCATTCATTTCAATAGGTTATAAAGAAAATTGGGAACATTAACCCTCCTATTATGATGAAGATGGATTAAAAGCTTGAAATGGATAGTGTATAAAAGAGACTGCCTGCCGTCACATGTAAAATACTTAACAACATGTGTAGCAACAAAAGCCCAAATCCATGGTAATGATGACCTTTTATTACCTTGGGATGTTGAGTCAAGGTACTCTCCATGTTCTTTAAATTCATCTCTGGTAGCTACAACATTTGCCCAAACTAGGAATTCATCTTCTTCTCTTGGCAAGCTGGACACTTTTTGCAATTGCATCTTCTAAAGCATCAACTCTTGACCCTAGAACAACGGTTTCATCATTTTGAAGTGTTTCTAAAAATTGTTATGCCATGTCCTTGTTATATGATATCAGCTTCAATAAATAATCTAACCATCCTACTTGTCTAAAAATAGGCAAAACCAACCTATCTTCCAATAACTATTAATGTGTAGATCGTTCTCTTTGAACTATATCTCCAACCATGATGGTAAAATACTCTATTTCTACTCAAATTTTCTACTTACAACTTCAACCACACCAATCCTTTATGTTTGTATACTTATGTTCTTCAAATTCGATGCTTATTTCCCTTTGGGCTTGAAATGACTTCAAAATGGGGGAAAACAAATGACACAAATGACAAAGAGTTTCAAAAAGGTTTTTGGTGGCTTGATTTTGGCTTGAAACTCAAGAAAAAATTGAAAACCAAGAAATCATACTCTCCCCCCAAACTTAAGTTGTTAAGTGACCTCACTTAATCGTACTTTCGAAGGTTGAGGGTGTTATTACATGTAGTGGAAATATTTTAATGAATACGAATCATGCAAAATTAAAAATATAAACATGACGAAAAAATAGTTGCAATCCATGATAATTATGGAAAATTAGTATGTGTACTTGTTAAAGTGGAGTGAACTAAACTTAGATCGTTTGAAGCTAATTAGGAGTGTCCGCAACATGATTGTGATTTGACTATTACTTAATTGCAATTAGTGATATATGAAATAACGACTTGGCACATGGTAATTGAAAGGCTACAAAATGTATGACTTATGGGATATGAAATGATGTGCTTAATGCGTGGAAATTGATGAATGCAATGTAGGATATGACAGGTTAGGTTACATGTAATGAAATGGTAGCTATATGGCTGCATGTATAGAAAAATCAAGTGTATGTGAATGGCATGCAATTAAGTTGGCAAAAAAATTGAAATTTAGTGATTGTTGTAGGTACCTTCAACAATATGTCCCTTTGAGTTTTGTCAATTTTTTATTGATGAAGCTACAAGTCTCAACTGCATCGTGGAGTATACTTGAAAAGTATTGTTATTTTTTCACTTGTGCAGTGTGTGCACATGAAGTTTTATTTAAAATATTACCTAGTTTCAACCTTAATAGGTGAGTTGTGTAGCTCATTTTCTAAGTCAACTAGAGAACTTGTAGTATCTACTGTTGAATCTTTTTTGTTTGTTACAATGTATTTATCAGGATTACTATCTAGTTCAATGTATTTATCATAAGCACTATCTAGTCCATATTGGTGTATCAGGGAAAGAATGAAGTCATCCTTTTGTGTTGCCTTTTTATAAAATTTCAATGGCCATTAACCAGTAGTGAAAATATAACTACATCAATTGTCTACAACTTTACTAGTCCATTTGGAAAAACTTGTATCTCATATGGTCCTAACCACCTTATTTGTAGCTTCCCTTTATAATATTTATACATTGAATCATAAAACAAATCCCAATCAACAATATTGAACTCCTTTGATTTGATAAATTGATCATGCCATTTGACTCGATGTTTCTAAACAATCTCAGTGTGGTGCATAGCTTCCTTTCTTATCTCATAATCCATTAAAATTGTGCAATCTTTCTTTTTGTGTTGTCAAATCCATGTCCACTTCAACTATTGTCCTAAGTGTTTTGTATTCAAATTCAATAGGAAGTACTACTATTTTTCCATACACCAACTCATATGGTGTAAATCTTTTTATAGTCTTCCAAGTTGCCCTATAGGCCCATATTACCTCAAGCAACCTGGTTTCCAAATCTTTCTTATGAATCTGCATTATTTTGGTTAAGATGTTTTCAATCTCCCTATTTGTTACTTCCACCTGCCCATTGGCTCGGGGTGATAGGGTGTTCATTTCCTATTCCTTATTTCATATTCTCGAACCAATTTGGTAATCAACTCTAATGTGAATTAGGGACCCTTATCTATTACAATCTCTCTAAGCACTCCATACCTTGTAAATATGTTTTCATATAGAAATATGGCTATATTTCCATCTCTAGAAAATTGTAATGCTTTGACTTCAACCCACTTTGTTAGATAATTTGTGCAAACTAATATATACTCCTTGTTATTGGATGGTGGTGATATTGGGACAATGAAGTCTAGGCCCTGCTTATCAAATGATGCTAGTGCCAACTATGGTTGCAAAGTCATCTCATTTATTATAGTTGGTTTTCCCATTTTATGACACCTATCATAGCTCCTTGTATATTTCACTACATCCTTATGAAAAGTTGGCCATTAATAGCCAGTGATGAGAATCTTGAGTGTTGCCCTCTTTGCTACAAATTTTCCCCCATAGGGTTCATCATGACAAGATTTTAGGATATCATAGACCTCATCCTCTCTTATGCATCTCCTAGTAATATTATCTTAACCTAAGTAAAATAAATAACCAACTACCTAGGAGTAGGGAAAACTTTTGTGTAACAATTGTCTCTTTTCTCTATGGGGAGAAATGAGTTGGTATCTGTCTTTCCACTAGATAATTGGCCATATCAACAAACCAAGGTGTGTTCAGAGTTAGAGAAAATAAATTCTCATTTGGAAAAGAGTTATCAACAACACCTTCTGCTAATTGAGTTGATAGTTTGGATAGAAAATATGCCACTACATTTGCTTTTCCAAGCTTATCCACTATGTTGATGTCAAATTCCTATAGTAATAACAACCATCTAACAAGTCTACCACCAACCACGGGTTTACTCATTAAGTACCTTATTACAATGTGATCAGTGTGAATGAAGACTGAATATCCTATAATGTAGTGACTAAACTTGTTAATATCTCTTTTTCTATCACTATCTAGTTGAGTTTCACCCCTTGTAAGTTCTTGTTAATGTAGTATATGGCATACTTGTTATTACATTCCTTTTGTTCAATTACTACTCCTATAGCAAAGTTAGAAGCATATGTGTGTATGTGGAAAGGAAAAGTCTAGTTTGGTCATCTCAAGACAAGTGCTTTGGTCGATGCTGTCTTGAGTGCTTCAAAAGAGTGTTGGAATTTTCTGGTCCACTAAAATTCTACATCCTTTATGAGTAAAACAAATAAAGGCGCCACAATTTTGCTAGAGTTCTAAAGAAATCTTATATAGTAGCCAACATGTCCTAGAAAACTCCTAACATCTCTTTGTTTTTGTGGCACAGGGAGTGTGGAGATTATCTCAATCTTATTTGGATCCACTTGAATCCCTCCACCTAATACAAAATGACCTAGCATAATCCCTTGGGTCACATTATGAAACATTTCTCATGACTTAGGGATATATTATGCTCTTGACACCTTTTAAGATATTCTCTAGGTTATTAAGTGCTTCATCATATGTTTCCCCATAAATTATGAAATCATCCATGCAAATTTCCATGGATTAATGTACAAAATATGAGAATATACTCAACACTGCCCTTTGGAAAGTGATTGGAGCGTTACATAGCCCAAAGGAAAGAACAAAATAAGAATATGTGCCCAAAGGGCATGTAAATATGGTTTTATCCTAGTCCTTTCGAGCTATTCTAATCTAATTATAACCACTTAATCCATCTAGAAAGGAGAAGTACTTTTTACCTGCTAGGGAGTCGAGCATTTGATCAATGAAAGGTAGTGGAAAGTGGTATTTTCTAGTGGTTGTATTCAATTCTCTATAATCCACTCTCTCTCTCCAAATCTCCCTTTCTTTGGGATAATAACTAGAGGTGACACCCATTAAATGTTAGAAATAGGATAAATGAAACTTGCATCCAACAATTTTTATAATTCAGTTTTGACTGTGTCTCTTAGTGTAGGGTTCATTCTTCCTTGTGGTTGTATGATTGGTTTGAAACCATCATTAATGTATATTCTATGCATGCATATTTCTAGATCAATCCCCTTCATGTCATTGTAATCCCATGCAAACGTTGTTGTGTGTTCCTTCAACATAGTGGTTAGGGAAGTTTATTGTTCAATAGTTAATTCACTGCTAACATTTAGCATTCTTCCTAGCATGATTTCTAAAATCTTTGGTGGTAATTGAATGGATGAAAGGTCAAGTCCAACAATGTTTGGGATACATTTTTGTGGCAATAAAGAATGGAAAAGTTGGAATATTGACTTTGATGAACTGGCAGGTGTAATATTCTATAGAGGATCCTGCAAACATGACATATAATCCTATTGTTGAGGGTCCCTACCCAAGTTATTCGAATGACGTGTGATATTTAATCATCCTCATCTTGGTTGCTCAACAAAGGTTTGTGTTCAATATTCATGAGAGTTTGCAAGGAATAATGGTCTTCCTCATCTAGGGTAGGCCAAATGGTTTGTTCTAAGTCTACATAAGGTTGGGCTAGTGGATAAAGGACTAAATTTTTAGTCACATTTCCATTTGAGATAATCATGTTTCTAGACCTACAACCTATAAATGCATAAGCTTTTGCTAAACATGGTCTTCCTAGAATAAGGGGATAGCCTGTAATACCATGAAATCTGCAGGGTACTTCCATGAATCCAATGTTATGACCAAGTCCTCAATGATGCCCTCAAGTTTCACTGTTGATCTATCTGCCAGCTATAGAATAGTAGGTGTAGGTCTAAGGTTTATTAACTGCAATAGCTACATTTTTTCCCTAATCATCACATTAATGGCCACCCCCAAGTCAATCAAGGTATTTTTTGAGAGTGTCATTTATCTTAACATCTACCACTAGACTTCCAAGATTTGCATACTCGAGGACAACTATGTTTCCCAAAATAATATCAACAAGTTTCCTTAAGTATACATGTACAGTCTAAGGGTCTTTTCTCTTTCTTCCTAGTTTTTTAAGGCAAAGGTCTCTCCTTGTTTTAGTGTGAATGGAATTTCCTTGGTGGTCTGAATGAGGGGTATCTTTATACACACATTCTTAACCTACCCTAATAGGTTAGTTTCAGCTTGGTTATGATGTTTTTGAATAGCTAATCATTCAAGGAATAAAGGCTTTGGAGTTCAATTCATTTGGTTAACCTGATTTGACTGTCCAAGGCTTTTTCCGAGGGTTCCTCATCTACCATCTCAGTAATTTGAGGGGATGAAGGCCCAACCAATGTTTTCCCTAATATGAGGTGGACATCACTCACCTCTACCCATTTAATAGGGTATTAAATAGCCTCGTTAGTGTAGGCATGTTGAACATGATTGTTATTTGGGTTAGGTGCAGGTTTGGCTAGCAGTTGAGGTCCCCTAGGTGGCTAAGATGATGGATTTGTTGGATTGGGCATTATGGTTTGTTTTCATGGTTGCAAAGGCTGTTGTGGATACTGGTAATTTTTTTATATTTTTTTCCATTGATGGCCCTTTTTTCATTGAGTTTTCCATTGGTTTTGTTGTAGTGGCCATTGGGGGTTGTAGTTAGATCCTTGAAAGTTTTATTGTGGCCACATATTTTGTTATTGTTGGTTCCAGTTTGGTTGAGGATTTTTCCATTGTTTTTGTGTGTTTTCCCTAGGTCGAGGGTTCCAACTAGAGAAACTTTGATTGCTAACTAAAAATGGTGTATTGAAATTCAAAGGATCTTGAGGCATACTTTGTCTTGGTTTCCATTGCCTCCTTTGTGAAATGTAGAACAATTGTATATCTTCACCGTCCAATGCTCAAAATTCTAGTTTCCTTGGTCTATCCTCTAAAATACTTGCTACTCTTTTGTACTTGGAATTAGATTTTCTTTGTCTACAGTTAGGGCAATATTCAGTAAGGATTGCTTATACCTCTTCTTGCTTTTTTCTTCATACATAGAGTGTCCAATTGGGTAGCCAAATGGCTTATGATGTATTTTTTCATGTTTGACATCAAGTTACTTAATTCCACTCTAGAGACTCCATTAAATGTCTTGCTGGTGGAAGATGTTCTATCCCTTATAGTCCTTTTAGTAAAGATCCTTGAATAGTTTCTATAAACATTGCAAATTTTTTCAAAAGGTAATTGTGATACATCTCTTGAACCAATAAGGTTAAGGGCATCCATGCAATCATCATTGACTCCTCTTAAAAAACTAACTTTGGAGATTCTTCTGAAAGCCTATTTTGTGGATTCTTTTTTAAGCAAAATTGGAACCTTTCTACATAGTCCTCCAATGGTTCATCCTCTTTTGAGACATCTTGAAAATGTCATCTCTTATTTTGTCAATTCATCTATAGTAGTCTTAGTATTTATCTAGGAAATTCGTCTTCCTCGTGTTCCAATTTGAAATAACATCTCTCCCCAAACCCATAAACCATCTTAAAGCAATATCCTTCAAGGTTGCTAGAAATAGTTTGAGCCCATGCACATCTATTGTGTAATCATAACTTTTGCACAAGACAACAAACTCAATCAAGAAGGTATCTAGATCCTTAGTAACCAAACCATAGAAGACAAAAAATGTTGGAGGAGGAATGTTCTTCAAGGTAGTTTCTCTCTCTTGGTTGGCAATGGGGAACTCAAAAGTTACATGTTTTTGTGGGTCATCCACCACTGCATCAGCCATAGTTTGGAAGGTATCCTCTAAATTTGTAGTAGATGTTAGTGAAAGGGAAAGTTCTTCTTTAGGAATACCCTTGCTTTGGTCACTGTGATCACCAATATCCTCTTTAGCTTTGTGTGTTGAGGGGAGAAATCTTCCCAAAGTGTCTCATTTCCTCCGCATATAAAATTTATGACTTTTCATGTCACCCACTCTCGCACAATGTTTCTAATACATTTTGGTATTGATGAATAAAACCTAATTGTCTTAATGCTATAAATAAAATACCAAACTAAGAAAGATTGAAATAACATAGATGAATACTTGAATGTAGCACTATCCCCAAAAATGATGCGAAAAGCATAAGGCTCGACTAATGTTTAGTAAACTTGGTGATATTCACACAATTTAGAAGGGTACCCAACTGAAGATTCCACTAGACCCTTGTAAAGAATCCATTTAATTATTAACCAAGGCTAACGTAAGCTTGTGATGATGTTGGTACTATATACATGCATCCAAAGACTCTATACTACCTATATAATCAAGTAGTATAGGTGTTTACAGTGGGAAAAACATAAACTGCATAACAATAAAAAAGAATTGAATCTAGAACTATTGCTATGGGTACTTACAGCTAAAGACTATAACTAGTTTACTGTCAAAACTAAACTCTATAACTAACTAATGTTGGTAACTTTTGACTCACTCTAGAGGATGATGCAATAAGACAAACAAAGCATGAAATACAAGACAAAATATTATTCGTGATTTCATTCACATTCACAATATGAAGAATTTGATTAAGAAAATTATAATAATGAAGGTAACTACTATAACATCATAAATAAATATGCAAAAATTAAAGTGGGGAACAATTACCTTGAGTGGCCCTTTCTCAAGTGACTATATTCATAGGATAAAATCAAATATATCTTCTCAAATCAATTAGACATAACAATAACTAAAAACCTCTTCATTGCATAACACAATATATCGTAGTCTAATAAGAATCTTTAAGGATATCTTATTCATAAAAACATAACTAGAAACAAGTATTGTCTGTGTAAACAAGAGAAAACTATCTGAACATATCTATTTGCTATATTTGCTATGCTTGTTATTCTCCTCAACCACTAAACCATATATAGGTGTGGGGGAGTCTTATTGAAACAAGGACCCAAAACAAAAATCTAAATGCAAATCACCACTCCCCTATAACATAGAGTGTGAAAATTTATGCAATATTGAAAACATAACTAAAAAGGTAGAAGTTAATTAGGACTAAAACTCTACTACAATGGTAAAACATAAATATGGATTGTGGAGATAGTCACGTTAGATTCCTGATCATAGCAGATTTTTTTCTCCTTCGGTAATCTTATTAAATTACATGGTGACTCGTGCAATCATCCTTATAAATAAACACATCTAATTCTATAATATTTGCATTCTTCTTATTGTGGAACTTCCTTGCATCGCTTTCTAAAATCCCTTTGGCTATGAGTTGCATCCATAGTTTTGTAGGCTACAATCTGCTTGCTTTGGGTTCTTAGCTGCAAAGAGTTAGTTCACCTAAACATATACACAATACTAATAACCATATTTCAAACATAGATCTACATTGCATCCCATACATATTCACACATTTTAACCATGCAATTACAAACACACCATAATCATATTTCCATATACTAAAACTAGGTTCAAGTTGCATGATGATCATAAAAAAGATAGTAAAGTTTAGGAATATGTATGAAATGAGTATCTAAAAATTTCTAAAAGTATGTACTAAACAATAAAAGCCTAGCTAATGATTGGCTACATCAATTTTCACCTAAGTTTTAACTTAGAAAATGAATAACTCAAGTTTTCCAAAAAATAGGAAATGAAATTTTTCCTTTTCACTATCATAGTTGCACATTGCATAAATAATTTCCACATGTTATTGCATAAATGAAATACATTACATAATTCCAAATAGATGAAACTCATCTTTTCAAATACATATTACAATTGATCCATGATCATATTCATATAAAAATTCATAACTTACAAGAGTTCAAGGTCAAGGTGTCCTCATTTGGATCACACTTCTTTTATTTCACAAGTATCAGTTGCCATTTGTAAGAGGGAGAGCATCACCCAAGTGTTTTTCCTCCAACCACGGATTTAGCAGTCCCCCCCACACCTTCCTAACTAGAAGTGGCCCTACCCTTCAATGAAGAGTTTGGTATGGAAACCTCTAGAAATGCCTACCTAAGTATGGTGTTGTGTCTTACATAACTAGTACGGTTGTACAACTATGGATACCCTCCAATTATGCATGACGCTCCTAACTAGCTATGCAATCCTAGAGCATAGTGAATTGAAAAAATGTATGCAATGACTTCTACACTTAATTTGGCCAAATTTTTCATGTATATAATATGTCCACTTTCTATGAAGCAGTGTCATATGTTCACCCACCCCCTTACTTGACTTGGAAACTCTACCGACTTGTGAATAACTCTTCCCCTAGTTTAACCCCAAGATTTAAATATCATAAACAAGTCTTCATTCAAAAGTGATGACATACAAATAATGATTTAATTGATCAATTAGGTTTGACCCAACCTTTTGAATACCATGTTACATACCTATAACTGTAGACATCCAAATTTGGACACTTAATTTATCCAAATTTATCACTTTTCATCTAAACATCCTCTTAGCCTAGTTAATTAAATAATATTACTATTATTTAATTAATATCTTTAATTCTGTCCCTAAGGTATTTAATTAATAATTAAATACCTTACCCTCCTTAATCCTCTTTTCATCAAATAAATTAAATAAATATTACATTTATTTAATTCCTCACATGTCGCTTTCATCTAATCCTAATCCATTTCCTAATTTTCATTAAGGATGTGCACATGCCTAATCCTTGATTAGGATGTGTCACATCCTCCAACTTTTGCAAGTTGGCTTCTAACCCTCATTTATCTTCTAATTATTGATTAATTAAGCCTAATCATTCTCCAAGGAATTTTTAATTCCTTTTTATTTGTCCTAGATTCCCCTCCTTTATATGTGAATTTTAATTCACATTCCATCCTTCCAAGGCTTCTAGAACCTTGGACTTGTCACAATCTACACATGTGACCCACCTTGGACTTGTCACAATCTCCACATGTGACCAAGTCCCACCTTTTTGGAGCCCATCTTTTATCTTTTATACTTTCTTATGAATGTGAATTTTTAATTCACATTTATTCCTCCAACCACCTTTCCTTTTCCCATGTAGACTTTTGAGGAATTCTAAAATTCCTCAAATGTCCTTTCACTCCCACTTGGGGACAAGAAATCCCTTTTTGTGGAAATCCTCTCATCCCCCAAGGTGCATGTCCTTTTCCACCTCATGTACCTTCTTGACAACTCATTTCCATCTCATCCACCCTTGGCCACTTCACCCTCCACATGTCAAGATGTGAGGGCTTGTGGGTTCTCAACCCACCATAGCCCTTCATCTTGACCTTGTTGGAGCAATCTTGACCCTTGAATTCTCTAGAGAATTCAAGATCTTCTATAAATACCCCCTCCTCAAGGGCATTTCCACAACACTTTTGATTTTCATAACCTTATGCTGCCATTTTCATAACTCTCACAATTACATGTTGTCCAAGTCTTTTTAGATCATTCAACCATCTTTGTCTATCATTTTGCATATTGAAGCTTGCATTATAGTCACTCAATCTATCATTTAAGGAGCACACAACCAATCTAAGCAAGGGCCAATCAAAGAAGTTTCAACAACAAGGGAGGTAAAAGTGTTTGTGTTTCATTTTATTTGCATTCCTTTTCGTTGTAACTCTCTTTTGGCTAATCTTGAGGTGTCCTTGGTGTTTTGTCTTTCATGTTTCTTAGTTAGATTCACACATTTAGAGTAGCATAAAATATCAAGGTATACAATAACAATCTTGAGATTGACAGCTACATCTTATTCAAGATATTTCTTTTAATCGTGGGAGTAACAACTCTCCTAGTTCATGCATAATTAGTTAATTTACTAATGACACCATGTCATTGATTGGACACACTTGGTCTCAATCTAAAGCACTGTTAATATCTCAATATGTATAATAATCTAGTATTAAACTTGATTTGAAGATTACTTCTTTGTATTGTGTTATGCCTAGTATGAATCCTTCTAGGATTCCATAACCAATCTAGTTATTCTTGACATAAAATATCATATAAAATATTATGTTAAAAGTAATGTCCAATAATAGGTCAACATAATAAGATATTTAACTTCTAATAATTCAACTAAGAACCTTTTGACTAATCTCCAATTTCCTCATAGTTCTTTCCAATATATCCTTTGCATAATTCATATAAGGTACCTATGTTTGTATGTACATAGATAATAACATATCTATTCCTTCAATATGACACATATATTCATATATTAATATGTATGATAAGTTCATATCTAATCCGAAGAACATTTTCTACTTTAGAGGAGTTCGTTCTTTTGCACCTTAAAACCTCCTCACATTATAGCTTTGATTTGCCATGACATAAAATCCTCTTATTTAAGATTATAATACCATGAATAGGTATTAATAGACTCTTGGTCAAAATATAAGATAGTATTATTCAAAAGTTAATGAGGACATTTGTACTCTAATACGTATTCTAACCCTCTTGTTGTAAAACAATATAAACTGATTCAAACATTATAAATACAATACTGTATTAATATAAATAATATCTTTTTACCCTACTTATCTTCTCTTGTTATAATATTTTAACTAGCTAGTGATTTGGGTTTCACACTACTTTAAAGGGGATTAACCTTCCAATGAGGTTTACTTTGTCTCGAATATATTCATACATAATGCTTATAATCACAAAATGCTTCAATCTAATAATATAATTCATGACAACTACTTGTCATGCTCTTCTAATTCCCTAATCTAGTTTGTCTATTGCATCTCTAATTTAGCTCTATGTACAGATAGTCTAGCCATTTGTACATACACTCACACACTTTCTAATAGATTTAACATGTGCACAATGATATCACAAACATATTCATACAATAGTAAAACTTAGTTTCAAAATTAAAATAAGGAGAAAGAGATATCTTAAGCATGTCTAATTTTAAATAGCCCAAGACAAGTTTCCTGCAACTCCTTGCTCAATGCTCAATGGATTTTCCTACTGCCTCCTCTATTTTCAACTCTCCTTGCTGCTATTGCTTCAATTATGTCTACATATACTCAACTTAGCCTTTCCCCACACTAAAACAACTACTCTATGCTCTCAAACTCACAACTATATTGCTCTCCTACTCACAAATATGTTGCTTCTAGAACAACATGAATACTCAAAATGATTTCATAATGAATGGGAAACCAAATACTATGTTGTTGCTCTCTATTTACACCAAAATGGATAGAATATTCTTGCTAAAAGTAATCTACATTTGATGCCACTTCTCAATTCCCTGCCAATCGTGGGTGTTATTGTGCAAAATATAATTGCAAATGTCTTTGAAACCAAATCTAATGCTTTCCAAAAATGGCATGACCTGGCTAGTAGTTTCTAACTTGTTATTTGTTGTACAGTATTCCAGATAAGATTTCTTTAAGTATGGTATGTATTAGAGTTAAAATCAAATGGAAACTATTCTTCTTCCCACTACCTAAGTGTAGACTTTACACTTGTTGTTTTTGTTACCTAGTTTTTAGCCTTCAATTGAAATCAACTAACTCAATGTTTAATATTTTGTATTTTTTTTTTAAACATTTAAAAGATAAACCATAGTTTGCTAAGTCAAGTCATCAATATGCATGATAGAGATTGTCAGATGAAATTGATTACATTTTCAATCTAATGTTGCAATCACAACAAATGAGAAAAGTGAACCATATGTGCTACAAATGTAATCTTTATTGATAATCATGAAGTGTACATGTCCCTCAGAAGCCAAGGGACTAACTTTACTTGTTCAATGGAAATAAAGAAACAATTTATACACGAATAAGTAAAGAAATAAAATGTGTGTATAAGGATGGAGACCAATCATTGCTTGAGAATGATTGGTTTTGAAGGTGTCATCTCGTCTTATTGCTACCCCGAGTTGCTTGTCTCCTTCCTAGCTCCGTAGTGCTCCTAGCTCTTGTATATGGCAATCACAATGACATTAGAGAAATGAAAGATCTCAAACCTTACATAAACACTTACCTATGCATGTATAAATTGATCCCTAAGTGCATTAAATAAGCATGCAAACCTTGGATGTCCCGAAAAATAATGAAGTCATCAAACACACCAGTAATATGCATCTATTTTTATAACTTGTTTGCTTCATGTGTACATTTATGACAAGTCTTGTTATTGTTATGATTCAGCTACATGTAGCATGTGGGGTAAATGTGCCTCCCACAAGGGTAGAGCTCAACATGCTTTGAGAGAAATAGGAAATTGAGCAACATGATCAAAGATATACATGTTATCAATGGATTAAATCAATATGGAATCACACCAGTCGATCAAATTTCATTATCAAATTCAAAAGATGCATCAAGTTTAATTATGTATCTCTTAAATAATGAGGGAGCAATCCAAGGTATCACCAGGTCCCTCTCACCTTAAGCCTATTGGACAACCACACATCACATGGGATGGTGAAATTTTAGGTCACCAATGTAGGTGACATGTGTCTACCCACTATGATCAAAGTGAGGAGACAATTTATGTGTTACACATGATCAAAAGGTAAAAAAATGTTGTGGAGACCAGGTAGCAAACTCATGTGGGGCAGCAAGCATTGTAATGGAATACATAAGAAGATAGTGACATAGGAAAATATCTTAAGCGGAGGAAGAACATGGAGGCATTGGTGATGCATTACTTCATCTACAAAAGCAAAATGGACAACTTTTTAGCATAATTTTTGAACTTGAGAGCCAGCAAAATGAATATCAACAAACTGAAAAGCAAAAAGATGGAGAGGAAACTTAGTCTTGGATTAGAGAAAAGGTCCTTGAACTTTCTAGCAAGGCTCATGACTACAAAATGGCACGAGACTAGAAAAAGAGATGGAGCAGAGAGAGCATGACTATGAGGCACTAAAACAAGAGAATGTAGAGTTTGGGCCATCTAAAAAACAACTATAGAAATAATTGTAGAATCTTAGAGATGAGCAAGCAAATTCTCTATCTAAAATTAGTATACTTGAAAATAAGGTGAAAAATTTACTATAAGAAATTGACACACATGCAACAAAATGCACAACAAAATTTGATGCAATGTTGTAGTTGGAAATGAACGAGAGCTTAATTTGGATCTTAACTCGATGGCAATTGAATTAAAAGAAGATCAGGTGAACAAACATCTAAGTGTTGAGATGAGAATAGAAGAAAATTCAGAAGATTATTCATTATCCGCTAATGGTGGTATGAAAAGGATTTCATCATCCTTGGCTATAAAAAATAGTGAGATGTTCACTAGTGGAAGAAAAGCTCAGGATTATACTCAAACAACTGTAAATGTAAAAGATTCAGAGAACTTAATACAATGTGGTGATGATTTAGAAAGTTTTGATAATTCTATTCAATAATTTTCAGACAATGATTTGTCACCACGGGAAATTCCAACCAAGGTGTTTGGGGTTTCATCTTGCAAAAGTTCTCACTTTTTCCAACTGCAAAGTGATGACTATAATGATTTTGATGCTCTAAGATCCAGTGACCTGACAACATCAGATGTGAAGATAAACATACAAAATAACCCTTCTTGTGGCTGTGAAGAATCTAGTGATCATCCAGACCAAACATCGGGCAAGGTGCACATTGTCAAAGGTGTGAACAAACTCAACCAACTTAAGAGAAATAGGTCTACATCATAAAAACAAAGTACCATCATCAAAAGGCAGTCCACATAAGCTATAGGTACATCAAGGAAATAACAGAGTAATTTATAACAACATTAAAGGAGGCAACCATGAATGAAGCTACAAATGCATGTTGTTAAGCTACAAATGAGCATCATAAATAGTGATTGAATCAATAAATCCAACTTCACAAGGATTCATCATGTAAACAGAGGTGAAGAAAAACATTATAGATGTGCACCATAGTTGAATAATGCAATTAAAGGAGCCCAACAACTATGGAGATACAATGACCATAAACATCAAAGGGGTAGTCATGCTATGCATTCATTTAATAAACAACAAAAGAAACTTGCATAGTCTTCAACATAGAGAGGAAGGGATTTTCCCTCTTTGTTATTCTCAAGGAGTTTCAAAATAGTGGAGACAAAATAAATAATCAAGGAAACGAGTCATATACTACCCACGATAGAGAGATGAAAACAATTTCTAATTCTTTTAGTCTAGAGGAGATAAGAAGTGCCACAAATGACTTTCACTCAGATAATAAGTTAGGAGAAGGTGGATTTGGTGTTGTTTTCAGGGGTATACTACTAGAAGGAAGAATGGTTGCAGTAAAGCAATTGTTTCCCAAATCAAGATAGGGGAATCATGAATTTCTAAATGAAATAGCTACAATCTCTACAGTGCAGCATCCCAACTTGGTGAAACTATATGGTAGTTTTATTGAGGGAAAAAAATTGCTCTTGGTATATGAATACTTAGAGAACAACAATCTTGCTCGTGCTTTGTTTGGTCGCAAGGAATTCTAGATTAATATCAATTGTCTTGTACGACACAAAATTTTCCTTGGGGTTAAACGAGGTCTGGCATATTTGCATGAAGAATCTAGACTTAAAATTGTGCACAGAGACATCAAAGGTACAAACATCCTTTTAGATTGAGATCTCAATCCAAAAAAAAAATAGATTGACCAAGAGAAAACTCCTGTGAGAACCACCATGGAAAGAGCAATTGGGTATATGGCTCCTGAGTATGCTTTAAGAGGACATCTCACCAAGAAAGCAAATGTGTACAGTTTTGGAGTTGTAGTCCTTGAAACTGTAAGTGGCAGGCCACAAATGGACAAGAAGTTGCAGGGAGAGAAGGTTCATCTAATGGAATGGGAATTGACCTTGTATGGAGAGAACAAACTACTAGACTTGGTTGATGTGAGTATTAAAGGTTAAAGCTTCCCAGAAGAAGAAATTTTGGGGACACTCAATGTGGGCCTTTTATGCATTCAAGAAAACCCTACATTGAGACCTTCAATGTCTACAATTGTTAATATGTTAGAGGGAAAAATAGAGGTGTCTGTTTCTGGTTTCCAACCTCCATATCTTAGCTATGGGAAAACCAATGTCATCAAAGAAGAGCAACTATAGTCACAGAGCAAGGGTTTTTTTCCTTCAAAAACACCAAAACCCACTTAGGGGTTTTTAATGAAATACAATTTGTTACAATTGAAGGTAACCCACTTTGATTTTTTTACAAGAATATGAAATTTCTTCAAATGAACATAAACCTACTTGGGTTTGAGCAAAAATTTGCAAAATACAAAATATTGAGAGTTTGTAAGATATTCAAAACAAGAAATGAATGCGCAAAACCCAATTTATATGCTCACAAAGAAACACCATTTTATTGCAAATTGGAGAAACCCACTTGGGTTTGAACACAAAAGGCATTTGAAGTGTTTTTTTTAAAGGTAAATCAAGGCATGATGCTATAAATGCAAATTCAAAATGACAAACAAAGAGCCATCCTTCTATCTATAGACACAGCCTCAATGGCTGTGTTTTTTTCAAAGTAGCACAACAAAAGATTGGGGTTTTCTTCTTTCAAAGAAAATGCTAAAGGAAATGAAGAATTTTTGCCTTATTAATCATATGAAAGCTCAAAGTAAACTCTGTTGCTTGAAATCTAAGAGGAGTGAAGTCGATTCAAAGCATACCTAGAGTTGTTGCTCATATTTTTTGCAACTTTCAGGCTTCTTTCCTTTTACCTAAAGCTTATTTCAAGCTCTCATGACGGCTATTAAAAATGGAGAACAACAATAGAGAGAAAAAATGAAGCAAAGTTCATTAGAGAATGCTATAGGCCATAGCGAAAATCAATCAAGGAGCTCCAAAGAAGTGAAAAAAGTAGATTTATGTCAAATAAATGCATTTACCTATGTGTTCATACACTTTCCATCCAAGAATCGGCCAAAAAATAGTGTCAAAACACATTTCCAATGTCAACTCCAAACACCATGGTGGCAGCATGTCTCTTCCAAAATGCTCGATGGCAAATGATAGTTTTTTTTCCACATTTTTAATCTTTTGATGATTAGGGTTTGACCCTTCTAGATTCCAATGGGATTTTTATCCCATGTTTTAAAAAATGAAGCTCATGTTAATGCATAATGGGGGTCGAATGGTAAGTTCATGACTTAGGCATTTTATGCCTTAAGTCTAATGCCTTGTTTCAAATATTGCTAAGTGTTTCAAACAATGAAACACATGGAGTGTGCCAAATCCTGTGTAACCTGCCTTTGACCTTTTGGTCATGAATAACACGGTACTTGAAGACTTAGAAGATTCCTTTTGGATATGAGCCTAACTTGAGCCTTTTATTTTTCCTTTGAGAATCAGAAGATGTTGACCAAACATGTGGCATTGGAATGCAGGATGAAGTGAGTAAAAATGATCAAGTGCCTTGCAGGATTTTTGATCTTGGTTAATGCTTTTGAAACCATTTTGACTTTTCATTATATTTTTTCATTTTATTTCAAAGTATAAAATATCATTTAGGTGATTTGCTAATCACTTTGATATTATTTACATGCAAACATAATGTAATCTATTATTAATGGTGGGCCCTCTTATTTTTTGCTTTGAAATGTAAAATAACTTGATTTATAAATCACTTAATCAAGTTATTATATTTAATTCCTTTTTGGAGTCTTGTGTTTTCAAAACACACATATTACATGAGTCAAAGCTGGGAGACAAAATGATTGGCTTGCAGACATGTGGAGAGTGTGGGGGTGAAGCATTTGATTGTTTTGGAGAAACATGTGCTACTTTGGAGGGAGTTTTGTCACACTTTTGGCATGACTTGAGTCTAAGCTTGAATTTTCACCATTTTGGAGTGATTTTGGAAGGTTCCTTTTTGGATTTTGTGTCTCATCCGACCAAAACCTTCTAGAAGGGGAAGCATAAGAGTTGTGTGATCTTTTTGCTTAAGTATGTTCATTTTGGGCATTTTTGGAGTTAGTTCTTTCTTTCCAACAACATGATAGCTTTGTTTCTTGGAGCTATTTTTCATGGAGCAGTATTGTAACTCAGATGGAGTTGTAATACAATAAGCACTTTGAATCAATAGAATAGAGCATTTTATCTTCTCTCCTCATGTTTCATGGTATGCTATTAATGATTGATTAGTTTGTCTTGTGAAATTCATCTTTCCTTGCGAACTCGTCTCATGTTTATGCATCTATTTAGCATAAATGTTAGCAGGTTATAAGTTGTGTTGTTAGTTGTGGAACCTTTATTTTCCTTCTGAAAGCATTGTTTATAGACCTCGTTATAGATTACTTATGTAAACTGCATTGGAAATTGAGTTGTGTAAATCAAATTTTATGATGTTTTGAATGTGATAGGCTGTTATCAGGTCCAAGTTGTTTTGGTGTATCACCTTAGGTATTTTCAGTATTAGGTTCATTTTCCTACAATTCTTACCCTTTACCTCATAAAATAGTAGTTAGGTGGCATCAAAAGGAGAAGCCAATCCCTTATCACTGGAGGTTTGCTTTCGAATAGGATACCTACAACCTGAAAGCAATCCCATGTTACATCCAAATATGCCAAGTTCGTTCACAACTTCGAATTTAGGGTGCATATTTGGATCCCTAATAGTTTTTACTTGGTCAAAGCGCCTCATATATGGGTTGTGCAATAGTCTTTTAGAACTCTATTTAACCTTTTCCTTTGTTGTGTCATTTTTGCCACCTATTCATATGCAAGGTTTGGTGCCATTGTTAGTTACCTTTAATGTTTAAACAACTATTAGAAATAACTTTCTATCTTGCTATTGCATGGAATATGCATACCACCAAATGCATGGCTTACTTGCCATGTAATATGGCTTCCATCACATATTTAAAATAATAATAATATGTTTATAATATTAATTATGTATATATTTATATATATACATTATAATAAACTTTCTACTATAATATGTATATGTACCAATATATGTACACCTAATTATATATATATATATATATATATATATATATATATATATCAATAAATTATGTATATATATTACCAATATATACATACACATGTTTATATATATGCACCACACACACACACACACACACACACACACACACACACACACATATATACATTCAATATATATATATAATACATAACTCATGTCCATCACAAGGGTTTTAACATTGTAACTCAAAAATTGACTAAACAATCAAGGATAATGAAAGGTAACCATCCTAAATTTTCTATCAACCAAAAAGCTATCAACATGGTTTAACACTTACCAACACAAAGCTTGGATTGCCTCAACAAGATTTATCTAACCTATGTAGTGAGTGTGTGCATCTACTGAGATGGGTTTACTAATGGTTCCCATATAACTTCTCTCTTGGGTGATACTCTCCCTCTCCCCTTTGGAGGGTTTGAACCTTTCCTGCACCCAACTTAGTGCAACATGTACGTGTACTCATTTGATACATATAAATTATATTCATCATTTATCACAAGCATCATTAAAACGTTTAAAACTAATTCATCATAACACACATTCATGTATTTTATTCATCTATTGAAATTTCATCAAAATATAATCATGCATTAAAAACATATTTACTCATTAAAGGTAAAAGTAATTTGGAAACTTAGAAATAGGGTGTAACAATTAGGGGTCCTTGCAATCCCATCCAATAAAATCTAAACTCCTATCAAGATTATTATTCCCTGTAACCAACAAACCAAATTTAATTCATTGGATCATCATGGATAAGTTGAATAATTTGTTGACATCTATTTTGGGTCAACTCTCTATAATTTTGTTTGTAAGTGAATTGGCACTTGAAATGATTCTTGACTCACCAAATGAAAAATGCAACAAAGCTCCAACAATTGGAGAGATCATTATAAAATAATGATCTTCAGGTCTATGTTTGAGAGGGGCAACTCCCTTGTATGATGGGGGTATTTAAAGCTTTTGTGTACTTTTAACCTAAAAGTACATAAAGGAGAAAATACAAGACTAAAGGAAAATGAATAACAAAAATCCCAACAATAGACATATGAATATCAATTACGGTTTCACAACAAATGAAAAATTACAAGGGGTTTTATCACAAATATGTTTTTGATATGCAATACGATGAAAGAGATAACAAATTTCAATGTATGAGGAAACAAGTTATCCTAGCACATTCAAACCAAGATACTAGGGTATGATTGTGTTTCATCAATCACACATAAATGATCAATGGATTCCACAATTAAATAAAGAGACTGTCAATTTAACAAATGAAAAATCCACAATAATAATCTAGAAACACATTGAAGACATACAAATCAAATGCATTTTTTATTATCTTCACGAAATTATACAATATCAAAAACCCTTAAGTACAAAGTGTCGAACCAAAAGTCTTGTTACAATCTTTTTGAATAGTTCTCAAAAGTTTTCCCCTTTTGCAAAAAGTCTCCCCTTTACACTAGTAAGAGCCTTGTATTTGTAGGATTCTCTCTTGTAACTACCCCATAAACACTTTATAGCTATCTTCTAACTACCATTGAAATACAATAATATTACTTAGTTAGGATTTACATCACTTTTCTAGAAACAAGGTTCATTTTCTAACATTTTGATTACAATAAGTGACATAAGTCACTTTTACAAAAATGATTAGAAAATTACAAATTTTGAGTTATGAATTTTTCCAAGGTACTTGTCCATATTTGTCATCTCTATCTGTACTTGTAACCATATTACCATCAAGGTACTTGAGAACATAAAACTTATAACCTTTTGTTGAAATGAACAAATAATATTGGGGTTCTCCATAGGGATGGAACAAGGTTTATGTGTTGCAACATGCCCATAAATTGGTACATTGTCCATTGGCATAAATAATATCCATTCACAATTAAGAACACTATACTCCTTCAAACATGTAAGCCCACATGATTACCATAGGTACAAGGTCAACAATACTCACATAATGATTCACTTATAGAGCAATGTGAAAATTTACACTCATGCAATGAAAAAACCAATAAATGTAATGGAGTTTTGCATGATATCAAAGAGTGAAAGAGACTCTTTTTCATAACCACACATAACATGTTCTACAATATTCACAATCTATATTTGAAATAATGGTATCAACTGCCATTTCCAACATGATCTTCCTTGCAAATATATCTTTTCCATTACTTTTATTCTACAAAAATTCCAAGAAATAAAGGAAAATGTTTAATTTGAAGTAAAGATACACAATGACTTAGCATGCACCAAGGTGAAGCTATTCAAATATTTTTGTCAAACAGTTCACTTGCTTGCAAATGAATCATGTCCTCTTCTTCATGTCATATTTCTATGTTGAACTACTCATACATTGCTTAGAAATTCTCCAAAAAATTCTTGGGTTTTATACTCTCGTTCTTCTACTTTCCGAAACATTTTGAATTTTAAAATTTTATTGAGAAACAAAAAAAGATATCATAGTTTTACTACAATTGGGTTAAACTAAAGACATCCCATAAATTGTCTTGCACTTGATGAGTTGTGAATGTGAGTTGTGCAAACTCACAACATTTTTTTTTCTAACTTAGAAATTTGGATTGTGAGTTGCAAACTTTGAAAACTCACAACCTATTTTTCTAAGTTATAATTTTAAGTTGTGAGTTGCAAACTTTGTGAAATAACAACCTATTTTTCTAAGTTAAAATCTTGGGCTGTGAGTTGTGAACTTTGCGAAATCACAACCTAATTTTATAACTTATAATTTTAAGTTGTGACTTGCAAACTCTACAAACTCACAACCTATTTTTCTAACTTAGAATTTTAAGTTGTGAGTTTGAACCAACTCACTTTCAATTCCAAATATTTTTTCAACTTATGCTTTTAATTACTTCTTTAATTTAAATAATTAGTTAATTAATCCACTATTTGAAAAACCAAGTTATGTCATGAAATTTGTACACATCCTCTGTCCATAAAATCTTGACCATGCTTCAACAATATTTGATCCAAAATAATCTAGATAATATTTTGTCATTGCAACTGAAAGCCAATTAAATCCACAAACCTGCCAAACAAAGAAATTTTCATAGATTTTGATTGGTTGCAAATCTTCAATTGAAAATTTTCCAGATTGTTAAAAATGCCAATATGAAGAAACCCATTAAGTTAAATTTTCCCAACTTCAGTAATTCCACACATAGAAAATTGAAGCATTAAAATATCCCAACCTGTGAAGTGTCAAGAATAAAAAATTGATATTGTTGGCCAAAATACTCCTAGGAATATCCTCATTGAAGAAATTTTAACCAACTTACACTAATTTTTAAATTTAACATTATTTTTCATGAATTTTGCTACTACTCAACACTGCATCTAAGGATTGAAATAGGGATGATGAGTGATTTTGCTTTAGACTAGCAAGGTGTTCAAAATTTGTGGATAATTGGAGATACTTTCAACTAGGAGGTTCTCAGTTTAAGAATTTTGACTCAAATTTTTAAAATTTATCAAGTTTTAAAACGAGGTTAACAAATTCACAACATTCCAATTACACATCTCTTCAGTGGCCCATCTAGTCAAATAATCAACCACCTTATTCCATTCCCTAGGAATATTAAAATATGATATTATTTTGAATTTTGAGGCCAAGTGAAGAATTTTATTTATCACCAAATCTAATCTCTAGGAGTTTTGAAGTTTTCTTTTATTCAATAAAGAAACTAAGATCATAGAATCCATTTCACATATGACCTTTTTCCATCCCAACACATAGGCTCCCTTTAAAGCCTCCATAATGGTCCAAGCCTCTATTTGATTACCAGAGTGGAATTCCATAATAAGTAGAGAAGAAAAAAGAACCAACCCTTTACTATCTCAACCAATATAACCAATCATTGTCATACCCTAGTTACCTCAGGTAGAGCTATCAATATTAATTTTATAAAAAGAAAATACTACAAGAAGGAGACCACTTACAAAACCTATCCATATTCCTAGAAGGTTTCACTCTATGACCAAGGGGGGATTCGAGGCACCAAAAGGGAATAAATTTAAGAGCTTTGAACCTTATACATAAGAAGAAGAAAGAGGTTCATCAATGATCAAATTGGACTTAATTGTCTCCTTGAGAACACTCCTAATTATACCAAACTTGCATGACTATGCTTTGGCACTCTTGGAATATATGATAGTTTCTCTCCAACCAAATCTACCAAAGTATAAAACATGGACTAATATCCTACACAACCACAAGGAAAGATGCAAAAGTCAAGGGTCAACCCAAATTAGCCCAAAATTCATACAAGGAAGTAACATGAATACTAGATCAATTCCTTATCTTCCATTGTAAGCTCTAGATTGCCACTAAAAAGAGACATTGAAATAAAATACAATTAGTACATTTGTCACTGCTATTGAGTAAAGAACATAAATAAAATACTAAAGGTCTTAAAATAGTCCTAATTTATCTTCACACGCTTCCTCCAATTGACACTACTTCCCTTCTTTGGTTCAAATACACAATATCATTCATATTCAATCAAAATACACAAATTGTACTCTGCCAGTTCTAAATTTTTGTCCATTTAAGCTCAACCTCTAGAAATTTGGAATATGATACATTATGGATAACCTTACTTTAGCACCAAATTGCAAGCAATATCATTCAATTGTGGTAGAATGCCGAGCCAAACACAATGACAGTGCATGCTTTGCTCTGAGTAGCAAATCACAAAACACTATCATAAACATTTTCAGACTACTTCCACCAAGTAGAATAAACACAAGATGATGATACAATCAAAGTGCAACATATATTACACAATTTTCCTTTTTTTCTCAATAATGATAACATTAACATTCTACAATTGATCACACAACTTGTCATAGTACTTTTGAAACTCAAATACTCAAACCTAACATGATAGAAGTAATTACATTTAATTCTCATTAATTAGTTGACCTTTTAGCCAACACATTTAATGTCACACCTTTAACATCACACCTTTGACATCAATGCAAAAACATGCTCAATAATACCTCTAACAAAATAATAGATATTCTCCTCCAAACTAAAAAGTCTATCAAAACTTAACAAAAAAGCTACACACTAAATATGAAATGCTAATGAAATTGGAAATACAAAGCATATTGACACATAGGTAATCCTTGGATGATATCACTCCTTTGGAATGCAGGGTTTTCATCTTCAATTCCATTTTTCAATAGAGTTTTCATCCTAGAAGAAATAAATGAACACAAGGATTTTTTTCAAAAAACAAGGGTTTGATAGATAAAGGACAAAGATTTGCAATTGAGCCCTCGCTCTGTTTTTATAGACTCCCAGGGAAATAAAAATAAAAATATTCACTTTATCCTCCTAAAAATCTATTTTAATTCACTTTTATAACTCTTATCCAAAATAATAAAATGTCAATAAGAGCTACAAAAGGATTTATTATGCCCCAATTATGTAGCTTGAAAAGTAATAATAAAGTTATCTTTTATAATGCATGGACAAATAATATTAATACCAATTTGATTATATTTATTAAAATATTTTCTTTATCCAACCCAATAATCTATGCGAGATTAGACAATAGGCCAAGGTACCATGGTGAACACAAGGAAAATGAGACATGATAATATATGGGGTTTCTTCTATCACCAATGTCATATTATTAATTATCTATATCTATTTTCTTTGAAATGACATTGTTTGTTGTAGTTGCAACACCATTTAAAAGAGGGGTGAGATGTAGACATTGAAATCTAAAATATATTGATTTCTATGATATTTCTCCATCTCAACACCTAATAACACCCATTCATTAAAATAGTTTGTCTTACATTAATTAATTCACTTTACCAAAATTAATTTGATTAAAAAATCTTAATTATTTGATTAATTTCAATAAATTGTTTGCCCATAAATATTCAAATATTAAAATAAACCCATATAAATCCATTATCTATAAATATTTTAATAAAAGAACATGATTATTCAAATCAGTTAACTCATTGATCAAAATATTTAATAATTTCAATCAATTGAGTTTACTCAATCTTCAAAAGAGAAAAAATAGTTAATAAATCAAATTAAACCACTTAATTTATTGATCAAAATTAATAATAATTTCATTAAATAAATAATTGAGCTAATTAGCTAATAATAGATGCCACCTCTCCACATCCACTTCACATTTAATGGGATAACACTTATGCTATATTAAATCCTTGTCCATGTTGTGTAAGTGAGAAACAAACACTCATGTATTAAAATCAAGAGCACGCCCATTTCACTCTCTATTAGAGGTTTGTATGACCTTAAAATAGCTAGTTTCAATAATTGATGCAAATTTTAGGTTTGTTTTAATTCCTTGCTTACAAATGAAAGCCAATTGATGATAATAATTGCTTTTTTGATGGAGGCTAGGGTAACTTGGATGTTCAAGGTGCTCTTATGAGTTTAGGCATTATATCCTTAGTTACTTACTACTTTTTAATGATTTTATGATACCATGATTTTGCGATTGATTGTTTCCTTATTATGTTCAAATTCTATTATTGTGGCCATTTTCTTTTGGACCTCTTGATACTTGATGTTTAATTATTGGACTTACCTAATTTGTGTGGCCTCAAGATGTGATTTCATTTAGTCTACACTTTTTGCACAAGTTATATTTATTTTAATTTCAAATAATGTTGCTATGGTGAAATTTGTACATCCATGTTATTTTCCATTTAGTCTTGGGCCTATTTTGATGGAATGCTTGAATATAATTTACATATTGACAAGTGACACACTCTTGTGTTAAGTTTGGCTCATACTCAATCCCTATGCATCCTTATTTCCAATCATTTACACACATTCTCATATATTTGTTATTTATTATCTACTTATTACACCCACCATTCACACCCATTTCCTTACATTTGCTCCTATCCCAAAATTAACATTTTTACGTCTAGGGGTTTACTTCCACACCACTTTGGATTGAACCTCAAATTCAAATTATAGTTTTACTATCATTTCTTACAAACTATTGTGAGTTGAGTTGACATATTTTTTTGTAAATTATTGTCATGTCTTGGTATTTAGAGACATTCAATTTGCAATCAATTCATATGAGTGAACAAGGAGCAATTGCTCGAGGAATATTTGAATTTGGATATTAAAAATAACACATCTACATCAAAATCATACAAGCCATATGCATAATTGTGCATACTATCTTCAAATATTTTCTTGGAAGTGTAAAGCTAGTTTGTGTAGGGGGTAATCTAGGAGAATTTGACTCTAGAAAGTCAATAATCTCTCCAAAGGTGTTTGTAAATATTGCCTCGATAGATGTAGACACAAGAAAGGTGAAGACAAATAAATTTATGTTGAAACATTTTGTTAGATAATTTTTGAGAGATATTATTTAGATTTATGGCTCAAATTAGATCTTTATGGTGTCAATTCAAACTTAAGGGTCAAGAACAAACTGCAAAAAAATTGAGATTTGTTTGAATTAATCACATTCATTAGATTACATGCATTGCACTTTTATACCATGGCATCTGGATTCTTGATGATGCTAGCATGCATCCTTCATTGTTTTTCTTAAAAATTAAATGCACATATCCTCCTCATTTAATTTTCTATATTTGTATTACATGTCTATTGACCTAGTTGTTAATTATGCTCAATTGTGTGTATTTATTTATTAACCTAAATTATTTATGTAAATAATATGTTTCTTTACAAATATAATACATTTTAATAAAAAAGTGAAATTCTCCTTGGTGTGTTGGTGAAGTTGAATGATTCAAAGAGTTCACTAAACATAAAGTATTAGTGAATGCAAGACCTTGCAAAACTTTAAATAGACAAGACTAAAAAAATAGATACCTCTCAATCCTTGACCCTTAACCAAAAAAATGGTTCTTTATGCAACTTTAATTTATGCTTTGGGTACCAATAAGTTACAAAATAATTAGAAGAATTTAGAAAATTATGGAATAAGGGGTCCAATAAGAAGAAAATTATCTATTTTTGTGAAACAAGGGGTCCAATAAGAAGAAAATTATGACACATGATAGATTAGAATCTTGTGCAAGAAAATAGGAGATCCTAATGAGGTGTCTTTGGGGTGGGACAAAAAGTTTTTCCCACCAATGTCTTTATAGTTGTTGGTAGATGTCATTCATCTATTATTTCTAAAGTTTTGCCAATAATTTTATATATTTAACTGATAATTGTAGTTGTAGATTATTATTTGTTGCTAAAAAATACTCACGAGATTACCAACTTCTTGAAAGTTTAGAGGTTAAAATTTTAAGCTTGCTCATTATTAGACTATGATCCTATGGAGGGGCTTTAAGAACTATTTTTATAAATCAAGGTCTTATGAGGCAAAATAAAAGAAGCTATAAGATTAATTAAAATCCTTTCTTCATAGGAGCTGCCACTTATCTTTAGTTTGTAATTTTAATGAAGTGCATTTGGGGTGGGGCTAGAAATTTCTTCCACTAATTAAATTTTTGTTCTTCCACTAGTCAATTGTTTGAAATTTTTAGATTCCTATCATTTATTTTTTTGTCTTTTATATTTATAAATATTGTTGAATTGAATATGCAAAATAATAAAACTCATGACACCACCAGTATTAAATTTTCAAACTCAAATTTTTAAAATAAAATTATACAAAATTCATTGACTTAAGAATCTCAACAAACACCTATTTAATTTTTTTTTTTTTTAAAACCCCTTCCACGAGACTACAGCCCTACAAAATTTATGAATCCACAATTACTTATAAGATCAACTCAAAATTCTCACAACCACTACCAAATATTTGAGGAAAGGAGCGCCTTCTGGAACCGCGCTTTATAAAACCTCTCGACTTTAAAAAATACAAAATAGAATGAACGATATAATTTGAAGAGTCTGTTGGAAGTGCTTTTTCAAATGCCACAAGGCGCTCTGCACGCAAGCTTTCACAGTAAGCCGTAATTGTATATGTATACATATATATTTCGCTTTCTTCTCGAAGACGCTCAGCGCGGCAAAAATGTCCAGAGAAACTGCTAATCTCAAATGGCAAAAGTTGCCCGGTACGCCAATTTCTCTCTCCTATCTCTCTTCTTTATCAAAGTGGTCGATAATACATAAATATTTAGACATTTTTAATAAAGCTCTTAAACCTTTGTATTCGATTGCGAAGAGAGCCAAGTAAATCAGTGGCATTGTGGATTTAATTTTTTTCTTTTCGATTCTTATCATCATAGTTGAGCATTAATTGCTTAGCTTTAAACCTTCTCATTGGAAGGTTAATTGCAAACCCGAGTGAGAGAGGGTTTAATCAATTTATTTATATGTCCTGAACCGAGTAACTTGTGTTTTTTAAACCTGACTATTGGTTTTTGCAAGTAATTGCATTGGAATTTGGAATTTGGGTGTGCTATGAGCTAGTTACGCTGTTAATTCTTTTTCCCGCAAAGCAAATGCGAATTGCAATGAAATTCAAATAGCTTTCCGAATGTTTAATTCGGTCACCTGTGGCTAATTTACTGGAAACGCTCGACTTGTTTGCCTGTTTGAAATGGTCCAAAACTATCCCCAGTTTAATTTATTTGGTGAATTATGGCATCAATAATTTTCTTGTTTATTAGATGAATGGTGTGGTTGCTCAAGTCAGGTTTCCTTAGCTGAGAAGCTAACAAACTCGTAAGTCCTAACAATTCCATTGCATTTCCAAAGCATGGAAAGTTAGCTCCACCAATTTACTCAAAGCTGTATATAGCACATGGACATGCCTCCTGGGGTTTGAAACTGGGTCATTGTGGCTATAAACAGCCCCATCTTATTGTTTGACCACTGTTTTACAGATAGATACGATGCCTGCTGTTGTTATGTTAAAAACAATTACAAAATGAAATAAAAATTGTTTACGAGGACAAGCAGTTGTGGTAGCTTGCTCCTGTCCACTATCACCCAAGCTCACAGCAACCTGTCCTCAATATTGAAGGAAATTTAGCATCCCAAAAATTAACACAGGCAGGCAGAGCTAGTCCAGCCTCACCTTATTGTATGTAAAAAATATTTTTGGCTCTGTCCATTGTGTAGAATTGGATAAATGTCCCAAGGGAAGTGTTGCGAAAATCCACATTAAAAAGTTAACATTCACATGGTTGAAATATTATTTACTTTTTGCTTACATTTTAAAATTAATATGAACAAATACAAGTAAGGCTCTTTCTCGCCATTGTTATGTGTCACTTAATACAAAACAGTTATGCTCAAATTGCAACTTTCAAGAATACCCAAGCATTTTCCACGTTGATAGTTTTCCCTTTTTAATAAATTAGTGAGGATTCTTTTAGGGCCTTCATCCATTGAAAAAAGAAACAAACCTGAACCAAATACAATCAAAGATGGTGAAAACCCATCAAACCAAGGAAAGAAGCTCCTAATCAAGGAACCTGAAAAGCAGAGCACAAACGAAACGTGGATCAACTTAAAACCATTTCAAATCTAAAACATCTCAATTACAACCAAACCTTGCCATTATTAGAAAGCTTGCATGCTAAAATTAGAATCCACTTCTTTCCTTGTATGAGATTTGAGGACCCAATGATTTGAGTTCTTCTTCTTAGAAGAATGTTGCTTACTTGCTATAGTCACCTAGTCATTAGAACAATTGAAAACTGAGGAGACACCATTGGGAAGCACTTTTGGATTGCATGTCTATCCAAATAAAAAGGGTCCTTGTCTTGAAAAGTAGTAGAAGTTCAATCACGCATAGAATCCAAGGTTGACTCACCATCCGAAGAGATTTGAGGCCACGAGGTCCTAGAATCTAGTAAGACCACCAAATTTATACAGGAGGAAACTAGAGGATTGATAGACGAGGAAATGGTATCAATAAAAATCTATTAATGGTGAGTCTTAACACCTTTTCACCATGAAACTTGATAGGTAGATTTGAACTTTTACCATGGGCAAGCATTAGAAAAATGTCAATGGGCATAGAAAGATTTGTACCCAAAAGCAAAGTTGTCATAATCCATTTGTTGATTCCAAATACTATCTCCAACATTGAGCCAAATCTCATTTGGAAAGCCCTTAGAGAGATCCATCTCCATGTGTAGTTGTGTGAAGGTAGGATGGGAAGGTAAACCCATTTAAAAAGAAATAGAAATAAGCTTCTCCAAAGAATTATTAATAGTAGAAAAACTAGGGAGGCACCAAATTGCAAAAGGACATTAGGTAGTCAAACCCAAACTAAAACCATTGAGAAGTTTTCAGAAGAGGGATTTAAATTAGGATAACAAGGCTTTATGCAAAGCATAACTTTGCCCTAAGACCAAGGTCTTGCCTTAAGAAGAAACCCTTTATCTTCCTCCAATCCACAAACAACAATGAAAAAACGTTGAGCAGATGAATAAATGAGTAAATAACTTGAAAAAAAGGGTTTGCAAAGCATATAAATCCAAGCATGGTGATTAGCTAAGCTCCACCAAAATTTGTGAAATCTATTTATCAACCCCTTCAACATGGTGCCCCTCTAAAACCTTTGGATCTATTTCCTGAATCAAAATACTATCATATTTCTACACCAAATTGAGAGTAGTCCTAGCATTATTCTTCACCACAATTGTATGGACAATATTCAAATCGCCGTTACCCTTGTTAGAAAAGGTTGTAGTGGAGGATCAAGAGAAACAACAACAAACCCATCTCCAACATTGTCAACAACATGGTTGAGTTGATGAGAGCATGTATTTGATAAAACCCTTCACCCAAGGTTTAGCAAGGGATTGTAAAAAAATGCCTTCCCAACATAGCCAAAGATTACAATAACATAGGTCACAAGGTACGACATGGGGGAAGAACAAAATTCTTGGTTGGTCACCCCTGCAAAAGAATCCAAACTTGTAGTAGAAAATCTAGACGATCACCCATAGCTGTGTAGAGGAGTGATAGTCACCATGGAGCATTCCCAAACTTTTGAACAATAAGAGATTGTTTTTGATAGGCTAATTTGAGGGAACCAATGGTGTCTTCACCTCTATGGAGCACAACATGTCCTTTAGTCTCCAAAAATAAGGTTCAAACTCATGAGCGTTGTGGTCCAATAAGGACACAAAGCCCAATAGGGTTTGAACCTAGGTGGTTGTTGAACTTGAAACAACACCACCCCAATACCATTGCACTATGCCATGAATGACAAATATTAAGAGTTTACTAATTTGAAACATTTTTTTGTTCTTGTCAAATCGGTAGATACTAGTGTCCCAAAAGAAAAAATTTAAAATATAAAAACATAGTCATTTTTTTTGCAAAATAGGTATGAAACATGATATTATTGAAAATTTAGAATTAGATAAAGTTGCTTAGAAGTCCAATAATTGAAAAGCTGAAACATAAGTGTACAAGTTGGCCCAATAGGGTTTGAACCTAGGTGGCTATTGAAACAATACCACTCCAATACCATTGCATTGTGTTGTGAGCAAGTTGGTCCAAACATGATGTGAACCTAGTTTGCCATTGAAACAACACCACCCCAATATCATTGTACTATGCAATGAATGATGAATAATAAGAGGTTGCTAATTTGGAATTTTTTTTGTTCTTGTCATATGGGTAGATGTTAGTGTACCAAAAGTTAAAAATTAAAATATAAGAATATAGTTTTTTTTAGGCAAACATGATATTATTGAAAATTTAGAATTAGATAAAGTTGTTTAGAAGTCCAATAGTTGAAAAGCTGAAATATAAGTGTACGAATTCGAAACATAATTTTGAAATACATACCACAATTCAAAATCTAGCAAATATCAAAATGATCATCTCCTAAGCTACCATCTCTATAAATTGTATCTCTACATGATACATCATTGGCATTTCAATGCATTTCAAGAACATTATAACTAGTAGTAGATGAATCCCCTTTACTAGTGTCACTCCCAATTCTATGGTGCTACTATATTGTTGTGAATAAGTTTGTAATGTCGCCTTATCAAGCCTAATTAGTTCAAAGACTATTAGCCTATTTCTTGAGTTCCTATGGGCTAATTGGTAAGGCAAGGGGACTCCAAAGATCTTGAAGGATGTAGTTTCAGAGTTACAAGGTTTCTTTTGTTGGCAATGGCTATATGGGCAATACTGATTTGAATGACACTCTTTGAAGTGTCTTTTGACTTTTGGGGTGTTCTCCAAACTTCTTGGAGAGCATGTCTATTTTTAATAAGTCACCTAATTGGCTTCTATTATTCACCTATTGCTCCAGTATCATATCGGTGTGGTCAAATTCGGATTCCAATGTGTTTCGGGACTTTTCACAACTCGGGTGAGTTATTAAGTTATTTAATTAATGTTGTCTAATGTCGAGAAATAACTAAAGGATAACTTTGTGTAATAGCTCATTAGAAAGGTGATTAAATGTTGCACATAATGAATTATCTAATTTAAATCAAAAAAACTTTTTCGGGAAAAAAGAAAAAAAAGCATTTTTCGGAAAAAACGAAAAAGTGTTTTTTTGAAAAAGAAATGGAAAAGCAAAGAACACTTTTTCAAAATAAACAACAACGAAAAAGCCATAAAATGAGGTGTTGGGGTCTCATTTGGATATGTTGAAGAATGATGATGCTATGCTGCCGAAATGGCTTTGGTTCTCTTCAATCTTTTAGGATGAAATCCCTCATAGATTTCTAGTTTTGGAATTGCAAGATATTCCCTACCTAGTTTGTGGTGTGATTCCAAGTAGGAGTCACCATTGGAGCTGCTTTGAAGTTTTAGTTTTGGTTTTTCAGTATGGATATTTTGATGATATGATAAGTCATTAGAGCTGTTTGGTAACATGGTTCTAGCTTGCATTCACTTGGGATGCATATGGGAGTGATTTGGTGAAGTTTTCAGACTTATTGACTTGCCGTTCCAACTATGACAGCAGGGTTTCAAATCTCTTTCAGACCTGCACCAGCCATCTAAATGCTAGTTTTTGAGGTATATTAGACATATCCATGATGGGTGGTTAGTTGTTTGATGTTGTGATACATGTGGGGGGTGTTCTATCAATTTCTTTCATGATCATATTTGTAACAACATATGTATTTGGTTTGGAATGAATTGTAAGAGTTAACATTGTAACATTGGGAGGTGTATCACCAACGATCTTGCTCTCGTTACTTGTTGTTACTTACCCCACTGCATAAGTGGCTCTTGTTACTCACCCCACTACATAAGTGGCTTTGTTACTCACTCACCATTGAAAAACTGAAGAGTTGCTTATTTCTTGTATTCATTCACTACTAAGAAGTGGAAAAGTTGGCTTTACATTTTCTTTATTGTATCAACTTTCCCATTGAAAAGTGGAAGTGCCAAGCTAACCCCACTAGATAAGTGGATTACTTTCAACTGCTTCATCTGCAAGTACTATTGTAATCCTGTACACTGTATGCTCTCTCCTTGCCTACACTGGGAACTTGGTGATCAAAAAGTGGAAAGGATAGTTGTTAAGCAATTTCTATTTTGTTGAGCTAACAAGATTTCAAATTAAAAGGGTGATTATTACAAAGTCCCTTGCTCCTCTAGGAATGACATAGGAGTAAGAGAAGCTAATGACATATTTGAATTAGGATGCTTTTGCTCAACATTTCAAATCCAAGATGGCATTCTTGTGTGACAAGAGATAGAAAGTTTGTATATATGTGTGGAAGCATAAAGCCCTATCTCATTTCTAGGTCATGTTGACATTTGTAGTAAAGGAAAACCTTGCACTACAATTGGAGTGGCAAATATAGCCTTGGAGGGATTGATGAAAGAAGAGAAAATTGTGAGTGAATTTGCAAAAGAAATACAATAGTCTAGAATTATTGCTCCTCTATTGTTTGCCAATTTCTAGATTGGCGAGCCTTTGCAAGCCATGAAATGTGAAGAGATATAGATTTCACGAAAAGACATTTTTTTAAAATATACCCCCCTCTTAAAAATTTGTTGTATATAGTAGTTTGGGAAGCATTTCATACCATAGATGCCGAGTACTTGCCAAAAACTTGGCGAGTCGTCGAGTACTAGTTGACCCAAATGGTTGGTGAGTTTTCCCAATGTTTACTCGACAAAGAAACTTGTTGAGTTTTTGGCAAATACTCGCCAAAAACTTGGTGAGTTTGACAAAAAAACTCGCTAGATACATCAAAAATGCAAAACACAAAAACAAAAAAGTCAAAAATTCATTATTTTTCCCTATAAATGCATGAAGACACCTCACACTTCCTCACATAGCACTTGGAGAGCAAATAATTTTCATAAAAAAGTACCAAATACCTAATTTTTCCCTTAAGTGGTAAAATTGTGAAATGGTGTGCGACAAGAAGTTTTGTGTTGTTTCAAAGGCCTTAATTTGGGCTTGGAATGCTCCACCTTGAACCCTACAAGGGGTGCTGCCCCTCGACCTTGCTGGGGGTGTTGCCCTCAAACCCCCATAGGCACTGCCCCTCGACCCCGTTGGGGTTGTTGCCCCTAAAACCCACAAGGGGCATCGTTCCTCAACCCTTTTGAGATCTCCACTCCTAGACCCCCACTAGTTGTGGGATCTCTTCTCATATAAGAAATTTGTTTACAATGAGGGAATTTGGGAGTAGAGACCGGAATCAACCACCTCGACGATTCTCTTTATTGCTACCATAATATCATTTGTTAGAACTTCTCCCCAAGTTTTCACTAGACTACAATGGTGTGCAAAGATTAGAAGTAGAACCTCTCCCCATGTTTTCACTAGATTAAGATAGAGGAAGATGTCAAATGTTGCAATATGCAATTTGTGAATTATGATGATGATTTTCAATGACAATCATCATAAATTCATAATAGTTGCCAGGTAACTATTGTATCAGGGTTTCACATGATTATGCGATTTTGTACTCTATTTGTATTCAAATGAATCAGATTCAATAAAAAAACACTTAATTTATATTCTCTAATCAGTAAAAGTGGTTACAACTACACCCCAAATCATGCTTCTAGACTCTTAGTTGTTGAGAGGTAACAACTATTTTTCTTGGAAAATAAAGGTCTAAACACAATTGAAGTTTGAAACCCATCGGATATTGCAAATGACACTAACACAAGCTTTGCAATTGATGCAATGAGAGGAGAAGATTTGATAAGATCAATTAGAAGGCTGAGTTGATCATCTTGTTTGGAGTCATTGATGAAGTTCAACCTTATATCAAAACAACGCAAAGCGTGAAAGATGCATGGGATAGATTGGGAATAGTCTATGGAGTGAAGAATTGGAACTAGATTCTTCATTGACAGAGTGTTGAGTTTTTAGCTTGGATAGGAACTTTTGCAAAGGTTTAATAGTCTATGAAGTGAAGAATTGGAATTAGATTCTTTATTGATAGAGTCTTGAGTTTTTAGCTTGGATAGGAACTTTTGCAAAGGTTTAGTGTGAATGTGTGGGGATAAGTTCAAGTGGTTCAAGTTGGTCTATTTTGCTTTTCACTTTATTGATTAATGTGAAAGTCTTTTATTAAGTCTAATAAAGTGTTGAAATGCATTCGTGATTTATACTTATTGTCCATCTCATCCTTATAAGTGATAATAATACTTTTGTAATTAAAGCTGATTTTTGGAAGATTAGAATTTTAGCTGAATTACTATAAAGATAGGAGCAAGATAGAAGATTACAAGCAATTCATTTAGATTGTCTTTTGAAGGAATGAAAGACTATAAATTTTTTTGAAGGTCTGGAAAACTAACTGTAAGCTACAATCGATTTCTGTGCGGTTGTTAGTTGTTTTAGTTGTAGACTTGTAAGTTTTTTGAAGGAATGAAAAACATATTTCGAGGTGTAATTATTTGTGTATGCTTCCACATTTGGAGTTTTCATTATTGCGTGATTTATGCAATGATATTTAACATTAGGACAAAATCACCAAGCATTGTAAAATTCTTCATGGTATCATAGCTTAGGTAGGGGGTGAATTGTGTAGCTAGGGCAAGAGGAATTTTCATGATGAAAATCATGTAGGATTTCCTTGTGAAATCACATAGCTAGGGTATATGATTTTCTTGGGAAATTGTGAGCTATTGTTATGTTGATCGTGAGTTTATTTTGATGAAAATCATGGCCTAAATAAATAAAAAATCGTGGGTGTTTTATTATTGCGTGATTTATGCAATGATATTTAACATTAGGACAAAATCACCAAGCATTTTAAAATTCTTCATGGTATCATAGCTTAGGTAGGGGGTAAATTGTGTAGTTAGGACAAGAGGAATTTTCATGATGAAAATTATGTAGGATTTCCTTGTGAAATCACATAGATAGGTTATAGGATTTTCTTGGAAAATTGTGAGCTGTTGTTATGTTGATCGTGAGTTTATTTTGATGAAAATCATGACCTAAATAAATAAAAAATCGTGGGTGTTTTATTCAGCACAAGAATTGTGCTTGTTTGTATGGAAATTGTGGGATATTTTAGCAACAAATCAAACTATGCTCCTTTTAAGGCTAACTCTGCTTTCGATTTTTTTGATTCTTTTTTTAACTGTGCATGTTTGTATGTATTTGGCATTTATTTTTTGATTCCTTTTTTAATTATTATTGTTTCTCCTCTTTGTACCTACCTTTCTCTCTGCTCCTTTTAAGGCTAACTCTGCTTTCCATTCTATACTTCTCTTCTTGATGATGGATCACTAAGTGTGATCCGAAACATCGAGCTAAAAAGATACATAGTTTAAACCAGAAGCACACAATTCTTAACAAATCAAACTGATTTGTTCATAAAAAATCAAGGTGTTTTTTTAATGAAAGAAATTACGAGTCATGTGATTTATTGTGGTGCTTGGGTTTGAAGACTTGTTTGAAGCCTTTTTTTTTGTTTTGAAGAATTAAACCCACAACTAGGGTTTACCATATCACAACCAAGGTTTGTGAAGTCTATGATAGTTTTTTTTTGTTAGTGTACAAATCGGTGGCTAGCAAAGGTTATTTATTTATGTGGCATTAATCTCACAACCATAGTTCCGCAAAGTTTCTTGGCGGGGGACAGGGGGATGGAGGACAACTTTCGAGGATAGGGGGGCCAAGGGCCTATGTTTGGGGATGGTGGCGAGGTGGAGGTAGGGGGTGGCGTTGGAATACATATAGTACTTGAAAAAATAGTTATAAAAAGATGTATAAGGAATAAGTATAAGAATTACAAATGGAGCTTTGGCAAACTAGTAAAACTATGAAATAGTAAATTTGTAAACTTAAACACATTGGAGAGATTCCATTAAACATTTGAATTTTGAATTGAACATTAACAATGAAAATGTCGAATTCAAAATTTATATTAGATTCAAAATTTCATAATGATGATTACAATGACAATTGCTCAAAATAATAAAATAAAGTGAAGTGAGGCCTCTAATCACCCCCAAACTACTCATCGCTAGAACTAGTGGACTCCACATTGTTAAGCTCCTCCAAATCAATATCCCTTGCTTGAAAAATGATAGTTTCAATCCCTTGAGTTGGCAACTTGAAATATACCGAGCCAATTTTTTTCGTTTTTTCAATTAACAATTTACAAAGCAGTGCACCCGTTAAGGTTAGATGAGAAAACCAAAACGTGCAAAAAAGTAACTCTAACCAGAATGGCACCGCTGAAGGTGAGCATTGGTCAGAGGGTCTTCTATTCTAATTTGCAGAAAGAACTCAACGTCAAGTATGTGCTACCCAATCCAATGCGGAGTGAGGGGCGACCATATGACGGAGTGAATACAAAGCAAATGCTGAAAGAGAAATGCTGAGAAATGAAACTACTCGACACCCAGAATGTGCTTGCTCATCCAGAATGGACAGTAGCGACCATAGGGCGGAGTTATCACTATTTCACTCTAAAACTGAAAGTAGGAATGATTATTACAAAATAGGACAAGCAATATTAAAATACTGGTCAGTACTACTGCCAGTTTACAAAGATTATGATTGCCTGCAATGTCAAGATATCATATGCTTGTCAAATAGTACGATCAGCCAAGAATCAATTACAATCCTTAAGAATTAACGGTGTCCAACCACAAAACAGAAATGCAGATTTCTGTACACTGTTTTCTGTCAGATCTGTACTTTAAATGAGAAATCAGCAGTCCACAAATTCCCAAAAATGTTCACAACTTGCTCAATAATCATCCAATTGACATGCCACAGAATGCAAAACACTCAGAAGACCTAGGCGACCAAGTTAGACCCTTGAAACTGAACCAAACCCTGCAGATTTATTTAACACGGATTCCAATGCATATGCCAGTGGTACGGCCTAGTACAGAAATTCGACTTCCTCTTAAAAATTCAATACTCTTTCTAAAAATCTAAGATCTGGAAGACAGGGGCGCCTATGACAAACTTATCTAATGATGCAATACCCAGAATGATATTTTTGTCTTTTTTTGAGATATGATTAAAACTTCAAATCTGCTGTCTACAATAATGCAAAATGCTGAAACATGAATATGCCAATCTAATCTAAGTTTACAATAAACTGAACATACAATGAATGAACTAAAGATGCACTCACACATAGACTGAAATTCACCACTAGATGTTGTTTCTCAAACACGAAGTGATGCCCAAATGCTAGGAGGTCTTCATCCCTCGAAGTGGTCCAGAGTCAATCCGGCAGCATAACGGTGTATTTTTCCAAGATGAAGAAATGATGCACTACGACCCCTCTTTATAATTCTTCCGTTGACTTCGCAAATCCCTAAAATCAGATTTTAGGTCAAAATCCCCTCTCCTCAATGATGGGCGTACTTTTGCCTTCAAGCTCTTGATTTGATATTTCAATTAAATATTAAACTTTGAAATATGCGCCTATCATAATCTTGCTTTGGACTTAGGAAATAATTAAAATCATCTCTTAATGAGGGCGCCACCCTCAAGACCCACCTTTTTAAAACAACATTAAGTCATTAAGTCTAAGCCAAGGGGTCAACATTAAAATATATCATTTTAACGTGACTTTTAATTTAAATAACTTAACTCATTTCTCTGAAAATGCCCTGAAGCCCATACTGATGAAGTCAACTGATCAAACTGAAGCCGGGAGTCAACCAACCTGAGCTCATCTGGAAGGTTGCCAAAAATAGAATTTACTAAAAATAGTAAATTCCAAAAAGTGCTCAGAATGCCGGGATGATCATACCACTGCGAAGCCCTCTGAAAACCCAGAAGGAATCCGCCATTAAAACTATCATCTTCGAACAATAACCTCCTCAAAATTAGGAAACCCTAATTTTAACTTCTGACTAGCCTCCGGGTTCCCAAGGAAAGGCTAACGGTCACTGAAAATTGTCAGGCTTGAAAAGGGGACATTACACAACTTGGCGTCACTCCTTTTCTTACTCTTCTTCTTGCTCCTCCTCAACCCTCTTGCTTGTCACTCTCACTCTTACTCTTTCACCTTGCACTTGCAACTCTCACTTTCACACTAACACTATCAACTTCCTCTTGATTTGTTTTTGTGAGTTGAAATGAGGATAGGAGGCAATTTTATAGAGTTGTGGGGTTTGGGTGGGGCCCATAGGCTATTAGGGTTCAACCTTGGCCATGGTGATAAAAGAAAATTTTGATTTAAAACAAAATGTTTTTGGGCCGCCTGGCTGTAGGAGATGCTTGGACATCCTCGAGACGGTCGGGAGACTCCTAAGAGTTCCTTGAACGTCTCGGGGATGTCCTAGCATCCTTGGTGTCCTGATGACATTTCAGAGACAATGATGTTGGTGGCGGGGCGGTGGGGGGATGTCTCCCCGCGTCCCTACGTCTTGAAGGCATCCCCATCCTAGAAATTTGGGGTTTTTTAGGGTGATGCGTTCCTGTGGAACATTGCTCCCAAATAAGGTTTATAGTTTGTAACCTAAGGTTTTGAGACAAGAATGAAGTCAAACATCAATGATTAGGGAAAAGGTGAAGATTCGTCCTCATAGCCAGGGAAAAGGACTTGAGTAAAATCAAGTGTTTCAGTTGTCATATGTTTGGTCATTATGCATCACAATGTCCATACAAGAAGAACTAGGGAAAGTAGTGGTAGAAGACAATAGTAGCCTCTGCAAAAACTTAGATGAATGAGTTTGTTGCCAAGTTTGAGGATTTCTCAATGGTTAGTATGGGTCCAAGGAATGCTTGGTATATGAATAATGGGACCTCTAGGCATATGACATTAGCCTAAGAGTATTTTACCAATTTTAGGGAACATAATTTTCGAGTTTAGGTTGAACTTGGTGATGATGCTAAGTATCTAGTAGTAGGAGTTGATTTTTTTTTTTTTTTCTAGCTACAGTCAAGGATCTCTGTAGATTTTGATGATGTTTTGTTTGTTCCTAGTCTTAGGAAGATTTTGCTTTTAGTTTTGATGATAGAGGATATGGGCTATGCAATTGAATTCAAGGATCAACAAATTCTTATCAGACCAAAAGGATCTAACCTAAATTTAGTACAAGTATAGGGGTTAAAGAAGACAATCTTTATAGGTTACAAGGTGAATTGGTTCTAGCAGCATTGATGAGTAACATCAATGATTTAGAGCCTTCCAACTTCTAGGAAGCTGTAGATTAGTAGGTTTTGTGTGATGCCATGTTGGAGGTGTACACCTCTATCATGACAAATGATGCATGGGACATTTTTGCAAGACCTAAAGGAAAGTTAGTTGTGAGTTCTAGGTGGCTTTATAAAATCAAGCATGTTATAGATGGTAGCATTGGAAAGTGCAAAGTAAGGTTTGTGTTAAGAGGGTTCTCTTAGAAGGAGGGATTGGACTATGAGGAAACTTTCGCTCCAGTTGCCAGATACACTTCCATTAGAACAATTATGTCTTTAGTTTTAGTCATGGGTTGGAAAATACATTAGATGGATGTGAAGACAACTTTTCTTAATGGTCTTATTGAAGAAGTGTAGATAGAGCAGCCTTAGGGCTTTTAGAAAAATGGAAGGAATCCCATGTGTATAGATTTAAGAAAGCTTTGTATGGACTCAAATAGATACCCAGGGCATGGTACTCAAGGATAGATGAGTATATGCCAAGTATGGACTTTAGCAAAAGTGAAGCAGATTCTAATCTATATTAAATAGTTGTTGGATATGATCTGCTTATTTTGATATTGTACATAGATGATTTGTTCATTACAAGCATATTTTGTAGACTTGAACTCAAATAGTACTTGGAAAATCTTCGCAACTTAACAGACACTTAAATTTATGAAAAAACATAATTTAAAAAAAAACATAAATTTTATGCAAAATAAAACTACATAATGTATCAAATGAGTTTGGTGGGGATTGGGGATGTACTTTGTAGGGTTTTGGGGGAGTGCCCCTTGTGAACGTTTGGGGACAACACCCATTGTTGGATTGAGGGATAGTGCCCCTTGTTGGGTTTGATGGTAGCACCCTTGACATGTTCCCTATCATGATATAGGGTGGGGTTGAAGGTTGGAGCCCCTGCCACCAAGCTTGAATGAAGACCTTGAAAACCACATAGAACTTCATGTTGCACACCATTTTCATAACTTTTTAAAAGGAAAAAAAAAAGCTTATAAAGCCAAAAAAAGATTTTGGAGTGTTTAACCCATGTTTGTTTTTTTCATGATTTTGACATGTTGACATAGTAGGTTAAATAGATAAGCTTATAGAGTTTTTCTATTTTACTTAGCAAAAAACTTGACGAGTAAACCTTGTGAGTACTTGTCGAGTAGAAAAACTCGTGAGTATTTGGCGACTTGTTGAGTATGTGAAGTATGTTTATAGGTGTGAAGTATGTTTATTTGGTGAGGAGATATTTTCCTTGGGTAGGATAAGTATGCAATTGAGATCTTGATGTGATTTCAAATAGAGGAATGTAGACCTATTACCACACCTATGATCACTAATATGAAGAAGGTAACAACTTCATATTCAAAGGTGATTGATCCTATGTTGTATGGACAATTGATAGGTTCCTTGATGTATTTAGTCAACATTAGACCAAATATATTTTTCTTAGTGGATACCTTGAGTTAGTTCATGGTGGAGCCAAGGTAGGAGCATTAGATAGCAACAAAACATGTGCTTAGATATTTGAAGGGCATAGTGGAGTATGATTTAAGATATTGTAATATCCCCGTTTTAGGGTTCTCTTTCATTGTAGTTGGCTCAGACCTTCTAGGTGTGTGTTTGTCTTGTCCAAGGGGTCATTTGATGTTACCAATGAGCTTAGATGGTCTAGAGGACTTAGATGTCGCTTTTCGATGTTATTTCTAGCTTTTGGTGTGTTCTCCAAGAATCTTGGAGAGAACGTCTATTTATTTATTTATTTTTTGTATGAGAGTGTCTATTTATAGTAAGTCACTCGGACAGGTTCAATTATCATCATTCATCATCTATTATAACTCCTACGCGGTTAGTTTTTGATTTCGATGCATTTTAATCCTTTCCACAACTTGGATGTAATATTAATCTATATTTAATTAATTTTACTAATGTTGTTATTTTAATTAAAATATTTTAATGGGCACCTTAGTGTTATAGCTTGTTGGAATCGGGATGGAAAGTAAATGTTGGGACACTGAAAAGTGACTTTAAGTGCTGAGAATCTTCTTAGAAATGAATTAAATCACTTTTCAAAGATATAAGGCTTATGTTCTATTTCTAGCTATTGTGGATTTGAAGTTTCTTGTTGGAGCAAAACCCCAGGACAAAAACCCTATGGGAAATCAGTTTCAGTGGTGAAATATCCTCCCCAACTGGTTGCAGGTGGAATCATATAGGTTTTACGCTTGGAATTAACAATTGAAGGTTATTTAATTGTGAAGTCTTGCAAGTAAGACAATTTATCTTCTATTTGCAAGGGTTTACATGAAGGACTTGGATGTCATGAATGGAAAATGAATGTAGAATGATTTGATAATGACACCACTACTGGGCATTGAAGATTGCAATTTTTGAATTGTATCCATAAAGGTTGTTGCTACAATGCTTGCTACAAATGGGTTTGACAAAGCACAAAAATGTGCATATTTGATGAGTTGATCTACAACAACCATGATGACATTTTTTTTTCCTTTAGACCTTGGCAAATCTATGGATACCTCCATTCATCTTTGGGTTGGAATAGACAGGGGTTGTAGAAAATGTGGAATCTTAATTGTGTGCCCTTAATTTTGCTGGCATACCATGCTCTCTCCTACAAATTTCTGAACATCCCTTTGAGCCCATCTTAAAAAGTTAAAAGAAATTTCAATTGATTCTATGATAAGCCTTCAAGAAATTTGAGTGCCCATATAGTGGAGAAGCATGTAGTTCTGCCACAATCATTAGCTTAAGAGTTGAGTTCTTATATAGGTACAAATTGTCCTACCATAAAGCATTTCCTTCGCATGCAAATTTTTCTAGCACATTTGAATCTTGTTAGAGTTTCTCAATGAGAGTTTTGAGTATCCATGTCCTCTCACTTTTCTTTTGCCTCATTTACCCAAGTGACTTTGTGGGTTCATCCCTTCTAGATAGAGCATCAACTACAACATCCTCCTCTCCTTTCTTATATATGATTTCAAAGTTATACTCCAACATCATTGTGACTCTGTTTTGTTGTTCTTTAGATGACAATCTTTGGTCCTAGAAGTATTTGTGACCATCATGATCTGTCTTTAACTTAAAGTTCCTCCCCGTTAGATAGGGTCTTCATTGTTTGACTACATACAGAATAGCCGACGTTTCTTCTCATAAACTGCCTTCACAATTCTTACTTTTGAGTTGGCGACTCTCAAAAGTTAATGCTGTTCAAGAATGTCAGAAACCTAATTCATATGCTACAAGAGTTCCTCCTAATTTTTGCCATATAGTAAAATGTTATAAAAAAATATCAAAACAAAACTCTGTAGAAATGGCTTGAAGATAGATTTCATCAAACACATATAGGGTCCTGCCCAATTTGTCGAGCTGTTTCTAGGCATTGCTGGGAAATCTTGTCTGTCAAATTACTTTATTGTGTCCTCCAATGTTTCATTGTATTGTCAATAGCTAGCTAGTTTTTTTGTGCTTTCCAATGATTCTTCTTGCTTTCTGTTCTGCAGCATAGCTCCTGATTTGGTTGAAAGTTAATTTTTTTGGAAATTTAGCATAGGTTTTGTTTCAAAGAAAGTGGACAGGGATGTGAAAAGGTAATGCATGCTATCTTATATGGAAGCAAAAATTGGAAAAAACTCTGCAGTTAACCATGGTCTGGTCCTGGGGCCATGCCATTTTGAATTAGCTGCCTGATTTTTTCAAAAGACTGCTCACCATTGCTTATGCAGCCTGGTATTTTCATTTTACACCTCATTTTTTCATCTTTTCAGTCCAGAATCAGACTATATCAGCTCTCAGGTAAATGAAGGAATCTGCTTATTAGGGTTTTCAAAAGATATTTGTTATCAGCAAATTAGGGCACAACTTAGTCCTTGCTATTTCTTTGTGTTTTTATGTCAAATCATAGTTTACATACTTGGACTCGGAGAGTACTCAGCAAGCCCAAATTTTTTACTCAGGAAAAACTCGGAAAATACTCGGCAAATGTGTGTGGATATTTATGTATGTGTATGCATGTGTGTGTAACTTGTATGTTGTGTGTATGTAGGTATGTATGTGTGCAGACTCAGGACTGCACTGTGTACACATACATATCAATACACATACAGAGGATGTCAAGTTTGCACATACGCTGCAAGCTGTGTTTTGCACCACATTATTTCACCATGAGAAATGAACGTACGTTCACCAAAGCTGCAAACAAAATTTTACACATTCTATATAACAGCATAAAGTAATGGATCTTTGACGTTCAATGCTCATCTTCCATGCACCATCATGCTTGTAGCCACTGTCATTGTTGTTTTGCTACCTTACTTATCATTCTCCAGCCCACCCACACCTGAATCCCATTTTACACTTCAAGCCATGCTGTCTTACCATAAATTTAAAGTGCTTAGTCTCATAAAATTTTATCTGTTCTAGCTAACAGAGAAGAAACATTTTTCAATCACACACCATATACCCACCTGTACAGCAAAATGTTTTGTTTCACACCAACCCACACAACATTGCAGTCCTTGAAACATTGAGTTCCCAAACACCATCCAAACACCCCATTGTTCTCTGCTCATTCTGTTTGCTGTCTTCAACTTTAATTAGTTCTCATGCCCTGATTCAGCCATTGCATGTGTTTCAAATCATACATTCTGCACTGGTCACACTCCTGTATTTGTTTAGACACTAGCACCATATCAGCCATTATCTCACAGAAACAAATTTAATTTATTGCCATGGCCTACCTGAATCTTTGACATTCAAGTGTTTGACCTGGGACAGTGAACCCAACAACAGTGCTGAGTTCCCACTTATACATCACACTTCATCTACATACCATCATCATGATAGTGAAGCACCATGATATCTGTTCTGATGATGTTCATGCTCAACCACTTGTCAAATGTTCATATGATTCTGCCTCCTATTATGAACAGATGGAAGATCAGACAGCCTTGCCCACAGATCCCACAACACCCATGTCTGTTGATGCTCTATAAGATGATGTTCATGTGTGTAGCACAACTACTGTAGAGGTAAAGTTTGCTATATAGTATATACCTATAAAATTTGAGATCATTTTGGTAAAAAATGGTCAAATGTGTATATTTTGTTTTCTAGGTGTTTCAAAGACTCCTTTCTTTCCAATATTTATTAGGTTGCTAGAAATCTTTTATTGCAGCGTATATATATTTTTGTTGACCAATTGGGATATTCGTCTTCCAATTGGAGTCTTTTGCAGAAGCTTGTTAAGCTGCATTTATTATAAAATAAATTGCAATGAAATTAAGTTTGACCTACATTTGTACCTTTTAATGCATTTGTATTTGTTTTTTTTGTATTTTATAGACATAAGTCTTTTCAGTGTATGAAGTTCTGTTTTGAGAAGCTGTTCTGAATCGTTACCTCAATTTTAGATGTATACCTCTGTTTATAGCAAAATCGATGAAATTGCACCTAAGTTTCCTTCAACTATTACCTGAACTATGATGTATTTGACCTTTTGTGTTTCACCGGATGGGAGAGTTGGTTAAGTCTTTAAAGAGAGTAAAAGATGGTAAGTTGCAAGTGAGCATGATAGGGAATAACAAGAAGAGATGTGACTGTATGGATGCATGGACAAATGTTTTGAGTAAGAACATACATTTGTGTAAAAAAATATCACGAGCATCAGACAGGGAATGGAGGAGTACCTCTGTTCATCAATGAAATCATGGATAATGGTTTCATATTCATCTTTCTCTTAGCTTAGTGTTTAGTACAAGGTGCTATCTTCTATTTAGTTTGAAATTCTGTAACATCCAACCAATTTCACACTAATAAAGTATAGAAATTATTTGAGTAAAGTAAACAGCACACTAATAAAGTATGGAAATTAATTGAGTAAAGTAAACATAATCCAGAGTCAAAGGAGTCATACTTGACAGTAATAATTTTTTTCTTTTCATATATAAATTGATTCTACAATCATTACATTTTGGACAATTCCATTTATCATAATTGGAAAAATTATAAAATGTAAACATTTTATTTACAGATACAAGTACACACATCATGATACCACACTCAAAATCTGCAAGAGAAAAGTAAGTAGTAAATAAGAGTCAGCTACTCTTTCAATCAGTAGGCTACAAGATAGGTATTAACACTACATTACAAACCCTCCTATGTTTCCCTTTTCCATAACTTGCAGCTGAAGAGAGAGAGAGTATCATGAGGTGATATCCACCCTGCCATGGAGTATTAGCTTTCCCGTGTTACACCATTGGTGAAGCCTGTAATGTCTGCCCCTGATTTTTTGTTTGTTTTCTGTTTTGCTGATTGGAACGTTTGATGTTTTTCATATGCCATTCATTGTTTCATTGCATTGCATATATTTTGACAATAGACGAATAAAATTCTTGAACAAATATAGCAATCAGATTTTACTCTCTTTTTCCTTCATATTAGAACACTTAAAGAAATCTGAGCAAAGGAAAGCTACAGGGGTTTGCACTTACAATCAGATTAATTAACAAGAGCAGATTACAAACTTTTCACACCACTGATAAGCTACAACAATACAAACTGTGCAATCAATACATTCTACGTTCATTACAGGACTATGACAGCCAATAGAAACTGGATATATCCAACCTGGAACCACATGCAAGGTCTGAAACGAACAGCAGCTATTGTAGGTGTTGAAAACTCTGATTCATGACCATGTAGAAGCTTGTTAGTGATTGGAAAAAGTCTTCAAACAGCAGACAAATAGCTCCAGATTTGAAATATTCAAACTTCAACAAGAAACCCATCAAAACACCTTGTAACTCATCTCAATGAGCTGCTCAACCAACCCCTTAAAGTGCAGAATCAGACCTATACAACAGCAGGTCAAAACTGTCCAGAATAACCAAACTGGGGTGGCCCTCCTAGGCTGGGCGATTTGATCTAGTAAATCAGTCTCCACCTTTAAAATGCAAGTTAATACATAGAATGGGGCACCTAGGTGAGGAGCTTCCAAATAACCAATACGTAGAATGATATCACGTGCCAAAAAAGAGTTATGATTGATTTACCAAATTCTATCCTAGGCAGGTAATGTTTAGAAATCACTGGAAACAGCTTCTAAACCTCTGAAAACCACCTTGAAATCAACGCTGAACCAAACCCAAAAGAAACCAAACTCCAACACACCAAAACCCTAGAGCTTCTCCTCAACAATATTCAAATATCTTCATCGTTTCAAGCATAAAACACTGAGAAATTAGAAAATTGTGAAACACAAGGTTACCACTTAGTGGAATCACACCGAACCCAGCTAGGGTGGATCTCTCACCACCGAAACCAGTGCTAAAAATGTTTCCATCCTCAACCAACTGCAAACGATAAATTGGAAACAATCTAGCAGAGTCTCCTTAAGTTGTCAAATCCATCCTATCTAGATGAGAGCCAAAATGAAGTTTTATAGAGAGTGAGAGGGAATTAGGGCAACTTTAGGTTTGAAATGCCTTTTTTCCCTCCAAAATCCAATGCCCCCCTTATGAGCCTTATAATTTTTAATAAATTAAAATATCATATTCCTCCTTGGGCATCTTTGCTCAAAAGGAAACAATTTTTCAAACAACGTTATCTCATTAGGCATCAAGGTGCTTTTTGATGACCACCTACCCCCTCACTTAAGTTACAAAGTTATTTTATAAAAATAAATTAAGTAACTGATAAAAAGCAAATATTAAATAATCCAACCTTAGGCTCTCCAATGCCACTATAGAAATAACACCGCTGAGAACACTATGGGTCTGAGACTAGTTTTCCCGAAATAGACTTACTATAAATAGCAACTACTAAAAATAGTAAGTACTACTACTCACCAAATATCAAACTAGCACAAAACATTAAAGCTCACTAGACAACTTCCACACAATGCCCAAACAAGAAACCCCACATTGCATTGTCGTAGGACCAATTATTAAATATAGTACTTAATAAAAATAGTGAGTCAAAACCAAACTAGCCCAAAGGACATTGAAAAGGGGGACATTACAAAGCCCGACACATTACAAAGGATCTAGCAATATGTGGCCAACATGCATGATGAAATCCAATTCACTGTGTGAATCATTGACAAGTTAGCTCAACTATATGCCTATGCAACATATCCCTTGATTACATACATTATGAAAGAGAACATAAACCAATGCAAACAATGCACTTATATTCAAAAGTAATGACAATTGATGTTTACAGTAGAGAATTTTTGATCATCTCACTATGATATCTGAACATTCATTAGGATATATAAACAATTGCGGAAGACAAGCCTGTAATTGGCATTGAGTTCAGGTAAGGCAATAAAATTTATACATAATAATACCCATTGAAATCACATATTTCATCATATCATCACTTATCAATTTTCAATCTGCCAGTTGCAATGAATCAGGACAGCATTTAAAATGTCAAATCTTTCACGTTTCTTGGCCACATTTTAAAATTCAACCTGTTTTGGAAAGGTGAAAGAGCCGACAACAAAACCCAAAAAGTGTTTTACGAGATTCTTAAACACACATGAGTAGTTTTCTCTGCAGCCCAATCCACTGGCTTACCCATAACAGCAGTTTTACAATTGGATGATCTTCTACTTATGTTTATATAAGTGCATAACTTAACATTGATCCTAGAGAGTCGGCTATTTGAAGTAGGCAACTAAATACAATCACATATAATACTCAACTCTCCACTTAGGAACATAAATTGTCAATCATATTGTCCTTAGCAATAGTATGAAGATTTCCAGCCATACTTCTTACTAGTTACTGTCTTATCAAAAAAGTTGCTTTGTATGTTTGCCAGAACTTATCTACTTTCTATCTTTCTAAGACATTTTTAAGAATGCTCTCCCGAGTCCCATGCATGAAAAGTTCTCATTTACATTTTGAGAATCTTGTCTTCCCAAGACTTTTACTCTGCTTCTTGTTTTTTTTTAAATACTGGTAGAGATCTTTGACACTTTGCTTACAATCCATATTCTAATTTTTTCTTACGATTTATTTCTAACATGTTAATTCCACTATTCATGACCAAATTCCTAATATATATATTGTATCAACAAGAAAACTTAATATTTTTGTTTCAAATTTCCCTTATCAAGTAACAGGAATGCAATTTCAAATTTGCAGCTTATCTTTCAAAACAGAGTTGTAAGCTTTTCTATTTTTTTCAGTTTCCTCATTTCTTTTGTAACAAAAAATTCCTAACAAGCAGTCCATAAATTAGATCAATTTATCTATGTAGATAATGAAAAGAGGTTCCATTGACCCCTTGATTTTGGATACTGGTGAGAGGTTTTGCTGACTTTGTAGCTTTCCTATAAATGTAAGGCTGTTTTTGCACAAGCAATGCAATAATTGATCACCACAAAACCAAACTTCTTAAGTAGGTTTGCACGCTAGCTAACCTCATAACGCTAAGCCTCTTCTCTTTTTGAATGCTGCAAATGTGAAAAGATCATTTGTGGTAACTCAGGCAATTGGCACTGCAATCACTCCACTGTGGCATCCTCTTTCACAGAGATTTATGGTAGTTGCTGGTCCTTCCTCTTTGATTACCTCCGCTAAATCAGATTCATCCCTCCCATTTAATTCCTATCCTTAACACAATCTTACTTTATTGTGCTAGTAGAAATCTTGCTGAGTTTCTTTGCTTGTGTTTTGCTAGAGAAAACAGTAGTAAACCTCCCAATTTTGAAGAATGGAATTGCAGTCTATCTTGACAAAGCCATCTCTCCAAACAGAAAACAAACTAAGGCATTCTAACACATTCTTGTCTGAAAGACAGTTGCACAAACTGCTCCTCTATGCATCTTTAAAGATTGTGGCTCTGATTTTTTTTTCCTTAACATATAATACCAAGCACAATCGAATTGTCCAGTACCGTTTGAATCATTTTTGTTGTTCATTCTAATATCAATATGTCCTCTGTCATTGTTTTCACATCTGGAGTTTATAAATGTAGTTTCATCAGGCCTTCTACTTTTCTGATTCTTCATCTTCCCACTATTTACACCATGGATTAGTGTTTCATCACCATTCTACAGAGATTACTTTCTTACCAAGATAGTACCACAGTTCTCATTAACAGCTGTGGTAACTTCCTTTTTTTGCATTCTTCTGTCTAACACATTGTGTGCCCCCCCTCCTAGACATGTTCTTAGAAAACTTTTAAGCTAAAATACAACTGGCAAGTGTAAAGAGAAACTCCACAACCTTTGCTAGCTACCTGCCACCATAGTTCTATTTGTGGAAGCATTGCCAAGGCACGTGGGGCTTGGTTAAGTCTATTCCCCTTCTTTATTTTTATTCTTATTCTTATTTTATTCTTTTAAAATTATTTTAGTCCTCCTCCTTTTTAAAATAAAATAAAATAGTTATATTTAATGGTGATATTAATTTTATCTATTTATTGAAATATTATTAATATTAAATGTAACATTATTTAATAGTAATTTTATTCTTTTATTTAATAATATTTTTTAATTATTATTTTACATTCTCATGCCGATTCCCATTTAGTTTGGGCTCATTTTGATGAAATGTAATATAACTACAAAACAATAAATAGCACACTCTTGTACTAAGTTTGGGTCATGACCCAATATTGACATGAGCTCTCTAGGTTTCATTGTTAGGCAACTATATACAAGTAATAGACACATATATACACCAACCTTATGCAACATAGCTACATGAATTTAAGTGCATGTGGTGTGTGATTCCATCATGACTAGTTACCACCATCAGATAAGACCACCTCCTTGATGACACTCTCTTTGACTTGAGAGAGTGTCACTGGTTCTTGTTAGACTAACATAATAAGTCATTACCATCATATTCATTTTTCATTACCTTAAAGTAATAATTAACATAACCAAATCGTCTTTCATAATTGTTGGTTATTAAACAATTAATACAATATATCAGTGATTAAACTAGTCTAATTTAATGGGATGTGACAAATCCAATATTTATTTATGGTGGATAGGGAATTGCAACTACGCATGGTATAGCAATTTGATAAACAACAAAAATAGGGGCTGGGATGGTAAGCACCATGGTGGGGAATATGTGTCCAAAGTAGAGTTCATAGAACAAATGTTTGCTCAAATTGTATCAAACGCAAGAGAATGCCAACAAAAAGAAAAAGGAAAGAAAATCATTATGTTTCTTGAAATAGAGTTCATAGAACAAATCTTTGCACAAATTGTAACAAAGGCAATAGAATGCCAACAAAAAAGCAAAAGAAAAGAAAATCATTCAAATGCTTGTAAATACAGATTAGTGGAACGTGGAAGTACAATTTAATGCACATTCACTTGCTTACATCCACCTTAGGATCACTTCATCACCTGTGATATGTTGTGCAGATTTACAAGTACAATTTAATTCACATTCACTTGCTTACATGCACCTATATGTTCTGCAGATTTAACTCTACTAAATATATTGGTTGTTGTTCTGTTAGTGGAGCTGTCCAATTATTAAGGGTACCATTGGAAGCAGGGGCACTCATGCTGCAGTTAGGCACCCCTTAGAAAGCAGAGCAATTTTAGTTCATGGAGGTTATGGAGGGCCTGATCCTCACTGGCTGGGGGATATTTCACTCCTTCATACAGGTCAGAGAAACTTGATTGAAGCTGACAATACATTATTTCCACTTTGTAACAATCCACTTATGTTGAACTATTTTTCTGCTGAATTAAGATATTGCATTCTTACTGCAGTCTTGTATCTTAATTGCTTTTTTATTTTTCCTCTTATGGTATTCTAGCAGTTACAGCAGAGCAACTTTTTTCATAAGTCTAGTTTTAGAGGAGCTATACATGTTGTAAATTTGAGATATGCATCAGTCTTAACTTTGAAGTTGCTAAGTGCATACAATACGAGCACCTATAATGATTCCCTGTGGTGATTGACATATATCATTATCGTTTCTATTTAAATTGTCTCTGTAAGATTTTTCTTGTGTCTGCTCAAATGGAATGATTCTCTCTATTTCTACTGTTCCATTTCTAAGAAACGGAAAGTCTTTACAAATTATTTTAATCCATGCTAAATTATTATGGGGCAGGTCTGCAGATTCTCTAGAGTGGCATGCATTGAATCCTGGTGGAGAATTACCATGTGCAAGAGGTTACCATTCCTTGACTGCAATTGGAGCATATGTTATTCTATTTGGTGGTAAAGGTGATTCTGGAATTTTCAAAGAAGATTACCTGAGGTAATTCCTTTTACTTGCAACTGCTTGACTGGATTAGAAAAATAAATTGTTAAATTTTTTTCCTGATGATATTTAGTTGTCTCATGTTGGCACATGATCCTATGCAGTGTATATGATGTTGTAACAAATAAATGGGTTATTTCTGAAGTAGAAGGTGATACTCCATTACCACGTTCAAATCATGCAGCTACTTTAATGGATACTGATTTGTTTATTATTCATGGTGGACGTAATGGGACGATTCGTTTAAGTGACACATGTGTTCTAAAGGTATGGTAGAAATTACTTATTGTTGATGTCCTTTATTTTTCAGAATTCTTACTAACTTAAATATGTTACCTGGATTAGTAAATCTCTCAATTACTAATTTTCTAATTGAAGTTTGATATCTATCATTGCTGGATCAATGTGAATTACAAGCAACTGATTAAAAATCGAACTTGAGATACATCATATACCCCAACTCAATATGAGTGTAAGAAGCCTACCTTATCTCAACCAAATTTTTTCTCCTTGCTGGTTTAATATTTTGATGTAGATTAAAAGATTCAAATATAACATGAAACGGAATACCAAATGATGAAGTTGTAATCAAATCAACCAAAATATGAGAATGATATACTTAGAAAACGATGATGGCTTCTTATTGAATCAACAATTCGATTACAAATAGGGGATTGTTTGTAGCTTACAATCAGACAGTCTGATTTAGGAAATCAGATCACATACAATATGCAAAATAGCCAAAAATGTATACCAAACCCTAGCCAAGTGATTGAAGAATGAAACCCTAGGTAGTCTTTATGAACTACCCTTCAATCCTTGATTGAAATAAGGTTGTAGCAGCACTGTTGGTGGTCTGATATGACTGATAAAAATCTGTAACAGCTGGTATGCAATCTGTATTTGACTGTAGATGGCCTAAAAATGCTGAAGCACATCAAATATTGCAAAAATAGCTCAAATCTTGAAATTGCCTAGCTTAGAAAGATAGTGAATTAGCCCAGCTTGCCTCCTATGCTTGGACAAGGATGAAATATGCCTGATATCAAGTCTGAAACTTGATTTCCAGCAACTTGTAAAAGCCTGATGTGGATTTCCAGCCAACCCACAATGCAAAAACTCTTCAAAATGAAACCCTAGTATGCCAAAAGGGGCGATTTGTTCCTTAAAGACAAAATATAATTCAATCTACTTGATTCCTCCTTCGACCTGCAATAAAACCAATCTTCAAAGTTCTAACTCCACAAAAACATGTCAATTAGGCTCTATGATGAACTCCATGCAAATTCATCTCTCATGGTGGAATGGGGCCATCAACAAACCACATTTATTTCAAGGGAACACCACCTTGAATCGTCTGAAAGTCACTTCCAGCCAAGAGAAAACTCTCTTCACAATGTTTTTCAAAATATCAATGCAACACAATACTCTCACAACTATCAATGCCTTCTTAAATAAGGCTCCTAGTCCAAACCGCCATAGAGGGAGAATCTGATTTGTTTTTATTAAAATATTCAATAACTCCATCACTAAGGTATCTAAACTACCCTTATCCAAAGGATCTGATTTTATCTTATTAAAATATTCTATGCCTTCTTCACTAAGGCATCTAAGTTGCCCTTATCCAAAGGATCTGATTTTATCTTATTAAAATATTCAATGCCTTCTCCATTAAGGCATTAGACTGCCCTTGACCAAGTTGACTTTGATCTTGAATATTAAAATATTTGATGCCTCTTAGAAAAGAATTTGATTTGATCTTAAATATTAAAATATTTGATGTCTTCTTAAACCGCCCTAAGAGAAGATCAGATTCGATCTTAAAATATCAATATTACTTGCCTTCTTCATTAAGTATCTAAATCGACCTAGGAGAGAGAGTTGACTTCTAGAAGCAAATCAGATCCGGTTTCATGTGGGTCGACCAACCAAGGAGGATAATAATATTTTAACTGTTTTAAAACTCCCTTATCTCTTATAAGATTGCTTTGACTTTGCAAGTAGACCTTGAAATAACAATAAAATATAATCAACATTATATTTTATTTGCCATTAAGGATAATTCCCCTTTTTAATCTTCAAAATTTACCTTCAACAATTCTAATCTTGAAAAAAAAAAAATTCAGAAAATTGCTTGTGACATATGGTGGTTTGTCACAAACATCTGGATCTCCTTGGCCTCCTGGTATATTTCTTTCACCCACTCTATTTGGTTGCCAATTGCATCACCAAATTGAGGGAGTGTATAGTGCACGGTGTCCAAAAGTGTGCTCATATCTAGCCTCTACCAAAGCACCTATAGCCCTGCAAACTTTTGCATTGTCCGTAATTACTTGGACAACATTTTCATTACCCATCATCTCTATGGAGTCGATGAGAATCCTAGAAAAGAACTCTGCATCTTTCACTTCCCCTTCACAATCAACCGCCCTAAAAAACATTGCCCTCTTGGGGGACACTGCAATAACATTGATCAATGGACGGTTTTTGCAATCTTTCCATCCATCAAAAACAATAGATACACCTGTTACAATCCAAGAATCTCTAATTGGTTTTAGTTGGGCCTCTATAGATTTCTTCTCTTTTTGCAATAAGGTGGTACACACCTTTTCATACCCAGGACTTGTGAAACCAGGAGGTGCACTATTTATTGCTGACACCATGTCCCGCCAATATGGTGATCTCACCAGGTGGAATGGAAGACCATTGCCATAGAGGCAACGCACAATTTTTTCTTTAGCAATATCTCTTGCCTCCATTTTAAATGCCCTCTCCCATGGAACTCTTTTGCGGGTGGTGATTTGTGGTTCTTCATCTTCATCTTTTGTAGAGGGCATAGGCAAGAAGGGATGTGTGGAGGCCGTAACTGTCTGAGAGGGTAATGTCATTGTTTATTTCTTTCTGGAACTATAACCACTTTGCTTTCCTTTTGTAATGAATTTGTCAATATCTTCTTGTTCTTTTATAAATCTTGCTATTCATACAATAGGCAACCCCTTCTTATCTAAGCCCTCACACATATTAATCCCTTTAGCACCAAGGCCCATAAAATGAAGTTTCACTTGGTAATAGGAGCTATTATATTGTACATTTCAAAAATTACACTTCCAAACAAACCCCCCACCTCCAAGAAGTTGTGAAATTCTTGTGGTATGTCTCCATAAAGGAGATCCCTCCCTTATCAATTTTGAATTTCTGAATTCCCTCCCCACCCACTGAACTTTGACTACTAGCCATTGTTGCAATCTATAAAAAAAAATGAAAAAAAAAATGAAAAAAAAAAAACTTGAAAAACTTCTTCACAAACGTGAAAAAATGCATCAAAAACTTGAAAAAATTCATCAAAAGACTAAAGAATAGGGTTTACATGCATATCTTCAACACTTAAATCTCCTTTGTGGAAGCGTTTTGGCACTCCACAATCGATCTCCTTTTAATACAGTCACCTTCCTTCAAAATGCCAAGATATAGAGAAAATATGGTGATAGCAAAATGAGAGGTAAAAATGAAATGTATGTGTTTGAAGGCCTCATATTGGGTTGTTTTAGGGTTAGGAGGAAAAAAAATAAAAGAAAAAATGTTTTTTAATCAAGTTTGGGCGCTCTTTTTTTGACTTGGCCCGTGGGCTCGCCCGGGTTCGCTCGGGTTCGTGTTGGGTGCACACCCTGGAGAACCCATAGTGCTAGGCGCACACCCTGTGCGCACCTAGCATGTACCTACAGACCAACCCGAACTGGGTGCGTACCCAAACCAGGTTCAAGGTTTGCGGGTACAAAGCCTGCATCTTAGGATAAAACTCTATAGTAGCTGGTATGCAATCTGTATTTGATTGTAGATGGCCCAAAAATGCTGAAACACATCAAATATTGCAAAAATAGCTCAAATCTTGAAATTGCCTAGCTTAGAAAGATAGTGAATTAGCCCAGCTTGCCTCCTATGCTTAGAAAAGGATGAAATATGTCTGATATCAAGTCTGAGACTTGATTTCCAGCAACTTGTAAAAGCCTGATGTGGATTTCCAGCCAACCCACAATGCAAAAACTCTTCAAAATGAAACCCCAATATGCCAAAAGGGGTGATTTGTTCTTTGAAGACAAAATACAATTCAATCTACTTGATTCCTCCCTGAACCTGCAATAAAACCAGTCTTAAAACCCTTATTTTCAAAGTTCTAACTCCACAAAAGCATGTCAATTAGGCTCTATGATGAACTCCATGCGAATTCATCTCTCATGGAGGAATGGGGCCATCACCAAACCACAATTATTTCAAGGGAACACCACCTTGAATTGTCTCAAAGTCACTTCCAGCTAAGAGAAAACTCTCTTCACAATGTTTTTTCAAAATATCAATGCAACATAATACTCTCACAGCCCTCAATGCCTTCTTAAATAAGGCTCCTAGTCCAAACCGCCATAGAGGGAGAATTTGATTTGTTTTTATTAAAATATTCAATGACTTTAGCACTAAGGCATCTAAACTGCCCTTATCCAAAGGATCTGATTTTATCTTATTAAAATATTCAATGCCTTCTTCACTAAGGCATCTAAGCTGCCCTTATCCAAAGGATCTGATTTTATCTTATTAAAATATTCAATGCCTTCTCCATTAAGGCACTAGACTGCCCTTGTCCAAGCTGACTTTGATCTTGAATATTAAAATATTTGACGCCTCTTAGAAAAGAATCTGATTTGATCTTAAATATTAAAATATTTAATGTCTTCTTAAACCTCCCTAAGAGAAGATCAGATTTGATCTTAAAATATCAATATTAGTTGCCTTCTTCATTAAGTCTCTAAACCAACCTAGGACAGAGAATTGACTTCTAGAAGCAAATCAGATCTGATTTTATGTGGGTCGACCAACCAAGGAGGATAATAATATTTTAACTGTTTTAAAACTCCCTTCCTTATCTCTTATAAGATTGCTTTGACTTTGCAAGTAGACCTTGAAATAACAATAAAATATAATCAACATATATTTTATTTTCCATTAAGGATAATTCCCCTTCTTAATCTTCAAAAGCAACTCATCAAAATTATTATTCTCATGGCCAAATATCATTCCCTCACTAGGTTGACTGGCTCACGGGAATGGTGAATGAGCTAGTACTCAATTCCAAAATGCCACTCCGAGAATGGAGACATTACAATGAGCTAGTTGTACTGAAGATCTAATGAATGGAGTCATCGGTTAAGAATCTTAGAGAGAACCAAATTTGTTGAATGTGCAACATTCACGTACACAATAACCATCATTACTATGTTTTTTTCAATCTTGGATGTTAGAGCCCAGTAGTAATGGTTTAGTGGCCTCTAGCCTAATTACCATTTCCACTTTTGTGAGCTACTCCAGTATCTCAATCATTACTTCAGGCCTTCAGAGTGCTTTTGCTATTTTCAGTTTTAATAGCTCTCTTTTTTGTTATTTTTATGTGGCAATGGAGTTGCATGAACTCATGGAGCATTCTTCTGTTGTTCTGTAATTATGTACCACATCTGCAATCCTAACAACTGTTCATTGTATACCAGCAGATAGTAATTAAACTTTAGATTCAAATTAATCTTTGGTTCAAAGATAAATCATATATTCAAAGTTTGATCACTTTTATGGAAGCCTTCCTTTTGGCACAATCAGATAAAAGGAGCCATTGTGGTTGCAGGTTCCTCATTCCTCTTCTTCTAGCATTTTTTCTTCATGTTTGAAATGGCGCATTTTGGAGAAGACAAATTCCTTGGTCAACACAAAGAAATCAGCTGGGAAGAGATCAATTCTTAATACTGAATCAAATATCCCTCTTGGCCGATCTGCACACTCCTTGATAGCAAGAGGTCAATCATTGTATATATTTGGGGGTTATGGTGGTCAGGGTATGTCAATTATGAAGCAACTCATCTTGTGGTTTTTAGTGATGCTTTGTTCCTCCTAGTTACCATTTTGTGATGCAATGTTTTGATTCTCATGATTTCAATTTTTACAGTACCTTTCTATGTCATATGTAAGAATATCACTTGGATCTCTGAATGTTAAGACTTCTTGGAAGATATCTGCTTGATTTAATCATCTCACATTGACTCGGGTGAAAACTTACATGGCTCATTCCTTTTGCTATTGACAGGTCTGACTTTCAATGACATATATGTCTTACGTAACTTTCCTGCTTTAGCAGGTATTCTCTTGCTGTAATGCCATGGTTTCTAAGTGGATTTTCAATTTTCAATTTGTTTTCCAATGAAGCACTGAAACTAGGAAATTCAGGTCTGAGTTTGATTTTGTGACTTTAGTTTCTGTGATTAATTTGGTATCCAAAGAATTAAGACCTAAAATGCTACTGTGGCTTTCTATTCTCTGCAGGTATAATTTATTAGGATTATATATCCTGCATACATCAATTTTATCTGACATAAATTAAATGTTATTTTTTATCTACGTAAATTTTTACACATTTTTTGTTTTTAAATTTCTTACACTCTTAACATGTGCTTACTTTGACAAGAGGATTAAATGCTTCTTTGGATCTGCATATTAGGTCATTGGCTTTGTAATAAACCACACTGATCTGCGTTATGTGAATTTCGCCAACAATACACATAATACAAATATTTGCATATAAACCAATTTCCAAACAGCTGCAAGAAATAAATAACCAGATTTAATTAATAATTCAAAGATTACATATGATTCATACCCAAAAGTGCCAGGTAGGGATTGTGCAACTGCCGGAAATGATCTTTGTCCTGTTTTGTTGATGTAAACTGAAAATGCTGAATGAAACTTCAAAGTAAATCTGTGAATGCTTAGATGATGATCTCTGTGTGAAACCATCCAAACAAGAAGACCTTGGGTGATCTTTCACACTTGTAGACTCTGTCCTATTCGAGGGTTTCCATCCTCTGAATGGCTTTAAACTTAATACCTGCAACCTGTTGATGAGTGTTTTATGACACACCAAACATCAGAATAAAAATGTCCAAAGACACTTTATCCTCTCTTGAAAAACCACCGCGTATGCTAAGATTGCGAGAAGATCATATGGCGATTCCAAGGTTTCTTTAGTCGGGTCTCGACGTGTGGATAAGCTCAATGGTCGTTGTGATTTGCTGGTAATAAACAAGGGGACTTACGCAGAAAGTTTTCACAAGTTCGGGACTTAGGAAATTTATCTTTAAAGGTTCTCAATTAGGACTTTCAATGGATCTCAAAAAAATGGCAAAAGACAAGGGTTTAGGGAATCTAGTCTAAGCCTAAGAACTCAAGAGACAGTAAGGACTCGGTGAAGGGAAATAAACCACACTTTGTTTCGCCTCCTGTTGGACAACATACGCAAAATGGGTGCAATCTTCAAGGGGTTTGTGAGAATAATTTTCAAACCTCGAATGAGGCTGAAGTTAAGCTTCCACGATTTAAGAGCTCAGGCTAACTTTACAAATCGAATGCAAATCATCCATTCAAAAAAAGTATGAGCTATACTTCACCATTGAGTCAATGCGATCAATCTCTCATTCAATTAACAACTTTCAAAGCAAATTCTACTTAATCTAACTTTAATTCTAATCTATGGCGGAAGATAATATGCAACCTCGCTTACTATTCAACAATAAGAAGTTATTCAAGGCAAATCATGCTCAAGAGCTTTTATCATTCAAAATAGTCTCAATGCGACAATATACATATTCTGTCTCCACACAAAACAAATGAGGGGGCGAGCTCAATTTATAGGCTCCCCAATTACAATTCAATGGCCAAGATTGATTTCAAATCGACGGCCGAGATTACAAAATAAAACCCTAATTAGGGTTTGTCACTTTCAACCAATAAGAAAATTTCATTTGAGGACACTTGTCCTTTTTGCTAAATATAAACCAACAATAAAATAGAAAGTTGTTGCATGTTGATTTGGAACAATTTGATTGGTTGGAAGATGACGAGGCGCCACCTCAGCGTGCTAGATGTCTTCCTTGGTTGCTTCGTTTTTCTGCCACGTGCTTGCCTTAGAATATTTTCCCTGCCGATAACTCTGTCCGTTGTGCTTGTTCCTTCCTAACTTTGATCTTGGATTCCTTTCAAGTGTCTAGAATTTGGAGAAGAATGCCTTTGTGCTTTCGCCACCATGGAGGAAATTGGAATTTCCTCTGTGAAGTATTTCCTAGACTTAGCCAAATTTTGGCTATTCAGGTTCATTTTGTAACATCATCTGGATCATTCAACACCATGCTCGAACGAACTTTGCCTGTGGATTTGCCTTCAATTCTGAATCTGGCTTGTGCTATGTAGGACAAATTCCATCCCTGGACAAGGATTTTATTCACTTCCTCTTTATTTTCCTCTTCACCCTTCCTGTTTTCCGTCCAACACTTAGTGAATTCTTCTAGCCAATTTTCTCGTCCTCTCCTTGGGCGGACTTCATATGAGCTTGGACGTTTTCTCTCTTGGCCTAAGTCAGACTTCAAGCCACTTTGGACAAACATTCCTAGGGAGAAGTCGAACTTTATCATGTTTGTGCCATTTCTCAGTTGAGCAAAGTCGGATTTGCTAGTGGTTTTGCCATCTTTTCTTTATGCTTGGCGAACCTTCTCAACACTTTGACATTTCTTTTCTTGGTCTAGGTCGGACTTTGCATCATGTTTGCCATTGTACTTGGCAGATCTTATGGATGTCTGGACATACCTTCTCCAAGCAAAGTCGGAAAAGGTTTGGACATGCTGAGCTTGGGCAAAGTCAGACTTTCTCGTGCTTGTGCCATCTTTTTCCTTCACTCTATCTGGCTTGAAGCAGACTTTCCTCCATTCCATGCCTTTGCTTCTTCTTTGAAGACTCGCCTCGCGTCGTCATCCCCCTGCAAGAAATAAAATAAACAAATTCAGATTTTCTCTCTCCTGAATTTTTACCTCTCTCTCCTGAAGTCACGGTAAATTTAATTTTTTTGCCCATCGGATTTTATCTCTGGCCGACACAAATTATTTTCCTCCAAAACATTGTCTGGCGAATTTGATTTTGTCCAAGGCATTTTTAAATTTCCAAGCAGTTGAAATAAAAATTATTAAAATATTAAAAATATTTTAATTAATTCCAACCCGTTCGTTTTGGACCCATGGCTATTTCAATTTTTCTTCCAATTTTCTTGGCTGAGAGTTTATTTTCCGATTTCATCCTTAATTTCGTCTAGCCAAACCAAAATTCAAGCCATTCCGTCGAAAATTTCATTGCCAGATCCTTATTTTTCTTTGCCGAGGCCAACTTTTCTCTTGCACTGAGCCTATTTTCTTCTGCCAAAGTCAAATTTTCTCTTGCTCAGTCGAATTTTTATAGGCAAAATCCTCGTCCGGATGTCTTTGTTGGGCGAATTTCTTGGACTGTTGACAAATTCCCCTTTCCTTTTGGGCAAAGGCAATCTTACCTTTCTCCTTGCCTTGTGCATTTTTCTTCGTCAAAAGTTGTCAATTTCTTTGCCTTTTCACCATACTTAGGCAAATTTATTTTCTTTTTCCCATCGTGTTAGGCACATTCCATTTTATTCTTTGCCAAATCCTGATCTTCTTTAGCACATGTCCTTTTCAATCTTGGCATTTGTCCTCTCGAAAGTGTCACAATACTTGGCCAACGTCTTCATTTCTCATCCCTTAGCCTCTTCACTTAAGCAAGTATTTCGAACTTTTTCTTGGACTTGGCATTGATACTTAGACAAAAAAAATCATTATTCAATCCTCTTAATGTGCTTAGGCGGACCTCTTTGACATCTTGGACGAGCATCATGAACTTCTTTGGTACCTTGCTAACCTCCTCCAAGTATATGGCGGACTTTGTAAGTCTTTAGGATGAACATTTTTGGACGTCCCTCTTTTCTAGGGTGGATTTCAACACCTTAAAGCACCTCCCACCACCTCGGCCCACCACTCTGTTCTGACCACTGTCTGACCATACTGATGTCATATGACTAGATAGTTGTGATATCCTCCTTGGCAGATGGCGGACTTTGAAGGTCTTTAGGATGAACCTCTTAGTGGATGGCGGACTTCAAAGGGGTCTAGGATGAAGATGGCGGACTTTAGAAGGTCCAAGGATATGCTTCAAGATGCATGGCGGACTTTAGAGCATGCAAGGATGTGCTTCAAGGTGCATGGGCGGACTTTAGAGCATGCAAGGATGTGCTTCAAGGTGCATGGGCGGACTTCAAAGCATGCAAGGATGGTCTTGGGCGGACTTCATGACTCTTGTGGATATCCTTGCTGCATGGCGGACATTTCTTCATCCTTCCTAACATCATTCCTCCATGGCGAACCTCAGATTTGAGCACATTTTTCACAGATTTCATCATTTAAGAGCTAATTCTCAGATCTGGTCAATTTTGAACTGGTTTTTCCAGATTTTTGAACGTTTTCAGTCTGATTTTCATGCTTTTTACTTGTTTTTTCCAGATTTTTCAAAAAAAATTTCAAATTTTCAATTCGATTTTTTGAGAGTTCTATTGAGTTTTTCGAACTTCTGAGTGCGTTTTCAGAACTCGGGACCCTTCTAAAAATAGAAACTTTCCAAAAATAGAAAATTTCCAAAAATAGAAACTTTCTAAAAATAGAAAAAACAACCCTAAAAAATAGGGAACCTTATTTGGTCCGAAAATGCCAAAAATGAAAAAATCGAAAAAGCAACTTTTCCTAAAAAATAGGAAGTCTCAGAATTGGCCGAATTCACAGTCGATCTTCGTCTCTTGGGCCTTCTGAGCGCTTTCATGACGTCTACGCATTGATTCAAGCATGAACTACTGACTCGGCTCGGGCAACTCTTGGCAAACTGACCTGAAACCCTTAGCAAAATGATCTCTCGTTGTAAAAAGACAAGTGACATGCAACTGCAACACCGAGGCAAAAAGCGAAAACAGGGGGTCCCCATTTGCAATGGGGCGATGTGTGAAATGGTCACAACACAACCCTATGCTCGACTTTCTTCAATTTGCAAATTATAACTTTGATACTGTAAAATGAACTTCATTTCACTTATAAGCCTTCTCCAATTCCAATGCCCAAATTAGGGTTTTACACCTTTTAATAATAAAACAATAATAATCCCTCTCACAAATCCCAATGCCAACTTTGCCTTTTGCACCATTAATTAATATTTTTCCTTTTTTGAAAGTTATGCCATTTAAATAAATAATAAAGTAACTTTAAATATGACATTTAAAATAAAGTTGCTTTATTACTTATAACGCTAAAATATAAAGTACTTATTAAAAGTACTTTATAACATTAAATTATAAACTCACTTAATAATATAACATTATTAAAGTGATGTGACTTTAATAATTTAATTAAAAATACTCACTCTCTGTGAAGTGCCCTTCTCGAAGAGGTATAGAATTGTTGTAATGTTATTGAGTTTGACAGGTTTGTTTCCGTATAATGTTGAGTTCATGTATATGGATTATGAATGTTTAGTAGTGTTGTGACTTTATCACACATCTCCCCGTTACAAATGGGGACCCCAATAGTTTGCTTTAGGGGTTTTGCCGTCGCACTTCAGTTTCATTTGATCTCTATTTGGGAGTTTAGAGTTAGAGTTTTTTGAAGGGTCACTCGAGCCAAGTAAAGAATTTGACCCTGAATCAGTGCATAAACATCATCAGAATACTTAGAAGGCCTGGAGGATGAGGATCGTCTGTCCATTGAGTCAATTTTGACAACTACTTTTTTGGGATTTTCACTCTGGCCCCCTATTTTTTAGGGACTTTATTTTTGGCACTTTTAGCCTATTTTGGACTTCCTATTTTTTAGGGATTTATTTTTAGAAAGTTTCTATTTTGGGAAGGTTTATATTTTTGGAAAGTGCCTGGGTCATGGTTTCAACATTGTCATCTCTAGAAGACCCTGAAGTGAAAATAAGTGAGAAGGCCAGAAAATTGCCTAAGTGTTGGTCATGGCATGAACTTGTGGCAAGTTTGCCCAAGCTAGACTAGAGAAGATGCTGGAACAATGGCCAAGTCCGCCCCATGAGGAATGTGTTATGGCTTGATCATAGAGAAAGTCTGCTCCATCCACAAGGCATAAGATTAAGCCAAGTCCGCCACATAAAGGAATGCACAAGACATATGAAGTTCGCCTAGCACATTTGAAATGACAAAAGCAATGATGAAGTTCGCCCAACTCAAGAAAAACATGGCATAAGACCTTGACAAGTCCGCTCAAGGCATATAAGGCATATCCAAACACTTGATGAAGTTTTCCTAGTCCATGAGGAGCATGCCTAACACCTTGACAAGTCCATCTTACCTAGGAAAAATCGAGAAAATTAATTTTTTTTTCCTAAGTCTAAACATTGAAACTTTAAAATACCAAATGACATGCCTAGATACTGAGGAGATTCACCAAAAGCATAAGAACTTATGGCAAATACATGGCAAAATTGGCAAGAAAAGAAAAAAAGAGTTTGCCTTAGGTAGAGAAAAGAAATGACTTGGAAAATTTAATCAAATTCGCCTTAGGGTAAAAAAATAAAATGCCATGATTAAAATAATTAAAATGAAAGGGTTGGCAAAATAACACATGAAAATGTTATTTTAATTTTTATTTTCCAACACCTAGGAGAAGAAATTCAAATTTCTCTTTTAGGCTAAATTTTGGAAAAAGACAAAAAGAGTTCATTGAAGTGGTGCCAGACTTAGAAACTTTCTCTGAAATTAGTGCTGAAGATCAAAATTGCCATTCGAAAGAGGAGTGTAAGCCAAGTTCGAACTAGATTAAAAGAAATACTTAGATTTTGCTAAATGGGTCGAACTTTTTCATCTTTATAATTGTCTTTGCTTCTCATTTCTTAATCATTCCTCTTTTGAGAACGAAGCTATGAGAAGTAATTTTGTCTAAGGCAAGAAAAGTTTTGAAAAAAGTAACAAAGTTTGAAGCAGAAGGAAGAAAGGCGAACTTATCCAAGCAGCACAGTGATATTTTCTATTTTAGTTTTTTTCCAGAATATTAGGCAGATTTACATTCTCTACCTTATTCTGGCAAAAACTTCATTTATCTATTGGATAAATTCTTTCATTTCCAGCATGATCATTCACAAAATTTAATGTCAGTTGGCTGGAATATTTTTTTCGAAATAATGACTCAAGTAATTTGAATTTAAATTTAGAACTTTAATATTCTCTTTGTGCATTTTTTGCAGATTTATGAAAAAAAAGGGAGAATCTTCGAGGAAAACAGAAATGAAGTTTGCTAGCAAGGGTTTGCAGCCAGAGTCCAAGATCAACTCTAAATGGAAGAACATTGTGGACACCAATCTCGGTCACATAGATTTTGATGATTTTAAAAGGAGGATTTATGGAAGTGATGGATTCTTGCCTACACCAATTGCACGATGGATGATACAGAATGGCATTGTCCAGGCAATTGGATTTCTGCCAATAGTAGAATGTTCGGAACTCATGGTAGAATGTGCATTGCACTATAATGCACAAGAAAGACAGATTGAAACACTTGATGGGAGGGTACTGGCATACTTGGGAGAGCTGGCTATACAAGAAGCGTTTGGAATCCCAACCTACCACAGAACATCATACCGAACCAAGGATGATGCACAAAAACTTTATGAAGATCAACAGGACCTCTATTCATCAAACATAAACAAGTCATGGTTGGTGAAGCCTAGACCCATTGCCAAAAAGATGCCCAAGAAGTTGTTTAGAACTGATTTTAAGGAAGAGTATGGAGATATGGTTTTGCTGCTAAATAGAATAGTGGGAAATCCTCAGGGTGCGCCCTTTATAACCTGGATGTATTATTTCTTTGATGAAATAACTTCCGGAGTAAAAATGTTCAACTGGTCAAGGATGATCAGCGATAGTCTCCATGGGCAGCTGATCAACTTAGAGAGGACCAAAACCTTCCATATGAGTTCCTATGTTATATATTTGCTTGCTATAACCTACAGATATGTTGGCTTAATTTGCAAGGGTGTAGTTGGTAATGGCAAAGGAGAATTCAAGTCTTATGATTGCTATCCTCACTTGCAATTAAGTGAGAAATCACACTTTAGATGGGTGCATGATATCTTTCTCATGTATATCACCAGAATACTCCAAGGAGGAACGCATCAGAGGCTCACCCGTGAAGCCAAAAGTTTAATCAACAGATATGGATCCTGGTTTATCTAGTTTCCTAGATTCACATACATTATAATTCAGGGATTCACAGGTCGCCCTTACAGGCTGCCAATTTATCCCACCAATAGAATGGTTCTGCTAGAAGTTTTGGGGCAACTTGAGACGTATCAAAATATTTAGAGGACTAAGCAAAAGGCCGCCATTACTTTCCCTTTCTTTATTGGCAATATGGTAGAATCTCGTCCATTGGCGCAAGCAGCAGAAGGTGCCCGATTGGAAATACAATGGTATCTGTTCACTTCTTACAATTCCAGGGTTGACTTTGATCCACTCCATCATATTGGAACTGTGAATGGGAGGAAATACAAACACAAAATTGACCTAGAAGACTTTTGGGCAAATGCTGCTGGTAAGTATGACGAGAGGAAAAGACTATGGTCAAGATTGCCGTTGGATATGATCAGGGCAACAGAGCTCTTCTGTGTGCCTAATCAACTTGAAGATGATGGAGTGTACGTGCAGCTGGGCTTTGATGAAAGGCAATCGCTTCCTCCTGTGAGTCGGTCTGAGCCTAAGCTTGGTGACTTAACAACTTTTATGAGGCTTGTGTTCAAGTAGTCGTGATGGTGAGTAGACTAGCAAGTGCAAATTTTACGGCAAAGGAATGTGCCATTTACATATGACTTGATGGGTGAGGAAAAGTCTTGTTCTTCAAATGCCAGTGCATCTCAGGGAGGTGAACTAACCAAGACTACCAACCCAAAGAAGAGAAAAGAAATGATAGATGACTCTACAAGGTAGAACAAAAAGAAGGCAATAGATGAGGGACCTTGTATTCAGTTTTGGGCTTCAGAATGCAGTTCTGGGAAGTCGAGCTCATTTCACTTAAAAATAACATTATAATTAAAATGTTATTTATCACCTTGGCCTAGTCGAATGACTTAATGTTATTTTAAAAGGTGGACTCAAAGGGTGGCGCCTTCATTAAGGTTATATTTAATATTTGATGAGTTCTCCTAAGTCAAAGCAAATTAATTGGGGCGCATTTATCAAGGTGATGTTTTAATTAAAATATGATTATTGAGCTAAAGGTGAAAAGGACGCCATATTGAAGGAAGAGTTAGGGTTTGAACTTTGAGTTGGATTTTAGGGTTTCGTGAAGTCAAACGAAACTTATAAAAAGAAGTCTTGTGCATCATTTCTTCATCTTTGGTCGACTATACTGTTATGCTGCCGGATTGGCTCTGGGACTGCTTCGAGGAATGAAGGCCTCCTAGCTTGGGCATCACTTCGTGTTTGCAAGACAACATCTAGTGGTGAATCATTGTACTGTGAGTGCATTTAGTTTGAGCATTGTGTTTAGCTTCTTGCATTGTTAAATCTGTTTTGGGCATTTTAGTGTTTCAGCATTTTAGCATCATTTAATACAGCAGATTGCATGTTTTACTCATATCTTGAAAAATACAAAAATAGTTCTTCTGGGTATCGTCTCATTCTCTTTGTTTGTCAAGGGCGAACATATCCTCCAGTTTATAGATTTTTTAGTGCTTGCATTATTTTTAAAAGTGAAATCGCCTTTCCTCAGCTAGGCCGTACATATCAGCTGTCTTGGGGTTTGTGCATTTATTGATAGCTGCATTTTAAGTCTGGTTTTGTGTCCTTACCTAGGCGTTATCTCTCTTAGAGCATCTTGCACTTTATTTCAAGTCATTTGGAGATCATACGTGAAGGATATGAGCAGTTTAGTAATTCTATAGACTGCTGTTTATTTATTTAATGAGCAGAATTGTAATCAGAAATCAGAAAATCTGTATCTTGTTCCTTGAAAGCATTTGGGTTGGTATTGCCATTCAAGATTGAAGTGGTTCTCTATAATGTAATGCAAGCACTTCTCAAATTTTCCGGCATATACGGCGTTTAACCCTTCCGCCTGCTCACAAAGAACCGCCTGGTCAAGCGTTCGGTTCTCATGATTTGTACCATCAGCCCAAGTCGCTATACTAAGCTTTACCCGCCCGCAGCAGTAGTCTTTCCCATTCGCGAGTAAGCACATTCGGGTGTTGAGTAGTTTCAGCTTTCAGCATTTTCATTTCAAGCTTTGCTTTCTGTACTCACTCCGTCATATGGTCGCCCCTCACTCCGCATTGGATTGGGTAGCACATACTTGACGTTGAGTTCCTTTTTGTATTTAGAGTAGAAGATTGACCAATGCCTCATCATCTACGCATTCGTTAGAGTTACTTTCTTGCACGTTTTGGTTTATCCATCTAACCTTAACGGGTGCACTTGCTTGTAATGTTGTAATCTGTTAATTGAAAAACGAAAAAATTTGGCTCGGAATATTTCACCTTCTCAAGGTCAATTAACAAGGATCAAAATTTATCATGTCTCTGAGCCTGGTGTCCATGCATCTATACTGCTGGTCGATCCCTCCTCTGTAGGTTCCTCCTACCCAGACGGATCATTCTGACTAGAGTATAGCTGACACATGAAAACTGACTTTTGCCTCACTGACATCTACCTTGGCCAAGGATTTTTAATTGCTTCTGGCATCACTATGCCAGACTCTCTGGCACTACTGTGCTGATGCCTCTGGCACTACTGTGCTGTTAGCATACACCCTTGCTCGACATGCTTGTTCCAGGTCAGGTTTCCATTTCATGTTTTATTGTTGAGACTTGACGTGACAAAATACACTTAGATTCTTAACCTTACTGTTTATAGTTGTTGAGTAGAAATGGATCCTTCCATTTTAGAAGTTTAATTGATGTTCTAATGGAGAAAGAGGAAGACGTACTGTCTAATTAGATAAACTCATTCAATTTCATTGCCATTCTAGGATTGGGTAGTTTAAATATACTTTTCTAGATCAAACTATTAAGAGTGAAAAAAGATTTGCATTAAGCAGGGATTTAACTAACAAAATAATCGAGAAGGCTTGGTTACACACACAACCTCAAGTGTCCTGTACAAAGTGAACAGATCGGAGGAGCACACCTATCCTAATTTATGTTTCAGAAGCAATGCAGATTAGACGAGCTCAAGATCTGCTACATAATACTTATTTACTATTATCAGCTCCCAGAGTTGGAGATTGGAGGCATGTCTTCTCATTCAGAAATATAATAACAGGACTTAGTGCCTTCAAAAAGAACCCTAGGGATTACGCAGATGGTGAAGAACCAATCAAAGAAACATTCGACATCAAGACAAGAAATTTCAGGGTTACACAGACAAAAATTAGCCCTAGAGTCACAAGGAATAGATTCGGGTTCAGATTTTAGGCTCCAAAGTTGGTAGACGGCGGAGAAAGGTTATATTGAATTCAAAGTTGAGATTTTTTTATAAATAGCCTTTACTAGAATTAAATTGCACAGCTAAAAATTCCTTTAATCCATCTACAAAATTAGATTGTTCTAAGCTTCACTTAGGAAGGAAATTGATAAAGCACCAGATAATTGTAATTTAATTCGGATTCAAAAGAAAAAGACACAAGAATCTCTTACGTGTTTGGTTGCAAAGGTATACAAGCTCGCTGAAGAACTAGTACAGGGATGATGGCTTTACTTCCTTAATCTAGCTTGACAAAGGCGACCTCACGATTTCCTTAGATGATTGAAGGAACCTTTCTTTGTGAGTAGAGTCCAAATCTTCACAGCTTCTGTTCACAGCGACTAAGGCTCTCAGAAGAAGTTCGAAATGAAGGCAATGCGGAAGGAACTTATGGAATTCGATTGTGATAGAAAAACAGAGTCAAAAAGGCATAAACATTTCCATCCTGATTCAAAGATAGGTTTCCCTAATCATGATGCTAGTCACACGTAGAGAGGAGATTTCCTTGAAAAGAGATGACGAGAAGAATTGACTATCGCGAATTCAATAGGGAATGAAACTGAACTTAAGAGGTTGCCTCTTTGCCTTCCACTCCAGAATCTTCCAAAACCTCTTCGCATTCAGGCGTTTTTTGGAGGAGTGGCAGAGTGTGCTTACTCTATGGTTGTCGTCCATTTTCCCACGAATGAACTTGAGAAGAAGAATGAAATTTACGTTACAAAAGCCTTAATTTATATATATCGATCTATTGTTTTATTATTATTTAAGCTTTAATCTTTTGAACATTCATATTTATATTATTTAATTTAAAATACCCCCAATGAGTTTTATATCATAATTTTGACTTTAATATTCATTATTTATTTTACCAAGGCCAAGGCTTTATTGTTGCGTTGTTGTTTGCTTCCAAAGTTTAATGATAACTTGATCCTTGTCAATTGCTTCCTCTCCTTGATGATAGTCCCTTTCCCTTCGTGTGATGTCGATCCTGCAATCACTTGGCACAAGAAATTAGAGTTAGTCCATTCTTAACATATTAATTCATATTTACATGTAATATCATCATCATCATCATCATTAAATACATCCGAAGTCTAAATAATCAATACATATTCACATTACATTTGCAAAAGAAGGAAATAAACATAACAATTATTTAAGCCATCATTCATGTTCCCATGGAATGTAGTTACAATAATAATATTAACATCCAAGATTCCTATACCACATCATATCAAGTCTTAGGGGGATGTAACAGACCTACTCAGAAGAAGCAGAAATCCAAGGCCCTTCATTTAGCCACATCCAGAAATATGGATGAGATATTGATCATGGAGGAAGAGTCATGGGGACAAGTCAGATTTCCTTCACCGGTTCTAGAAAAGGATATGGAGCCAGTACAATTGGAAGGTGATGATCATCACTCCCCTACAGGCACGAAGATTCTTGGGTTGGATGATGATATGGATATCATGGAAGGAGAATTCCAAGAGGGAGTGATTTCCACCCTTAAGGGAATTCAGGAAGTCCCATCTATGCAAGAAATTCAGGATATGCAAGACATTCAGGATAATCAGGAAGAGGGAATTGAACAACCGACAATCCTAGATTGGTTGAAAGAAAGACTGAAAATTAAGGTACCATCAGAGATACTAGAAGAAGATGATATTGCAGAGTTCTTGGCGAGGCTCGAACAGGCTACTACAAAGAAGCCAGCCAAGAAATTTTCTACAATACAAAGAGATGAAGTTGGTAACCGTATAGTGCAGATTGTAGTATCAACAGCTGAGAAATCACGAGATGAAATTGCCCCAAATGAATATGTCGTTACAACCATTGATATTGGTTCAACAGCAAAAGGGTAGGTAGTTGAGGACTTGGATAACTCTATTGCCACCATTAAATCTAGACTGGAAAAAGAAGTGGTGAAGAAAAGAGAATATGAAAGGGAGATTGAGTGCTTAAAGGAATACATCCAGCATTTAACCAAGCCGCTCAATCAAGGTGACGAATCAGCCCCTCCACTCCTAAACTCTTCACAGGAGCTAGTAAGAAATTTTAAAGAAGAGTTGACTACTTCCAAGGAAACCAAGGAATGGATGGTAGGAAAGAAAGAAGAAGTAAGGGCATTCACAAAAAAGTTGGCATATGCTTATGGGAAAACTTCCCCTTTGCTCTCATGAGTTGTAAACCTAGCAGAAGCATGGGACGGCCTCTAAGTCATTCAAAGCAAAATTATCCCATATCTTCGAGAGATAAAGGGAATTCCGAAGCAAAGATTGATTGATGAGAAGATCGTGCGATGGGGCATGGGCCCCTAACAAGCCCCAGTGTGCACTCTGACTGCCGGTAAAGAGTGAGCCAGTGAAGATGAAGAAACCGATAAAGGAAGGAATAAACCAAATCAACACGCGTTCGGGACCAGGCAACACGACCGGACGGTACAACAAACCGCGACTTCTTCATTGGATTTAAACCTTCGCTGGAAATCGGCAAAGGCTGGCTGGGGAATGCAGGAAGAATGGGTTTCCTCCACAGGGATCATGCCAGTTGAGCATTCCCGGGTGGATCATTTATTAGGAACTTCCACTAACGTTACCAGCGGATTTCTTCGTGCTGGCGAATCATCTTGCGGCGTCTGCCAACAACGTTCCAGACTACGCGGGTTCGTGGTTTGACTTCTCTGGCTGAACGTCGGAATCATGCCGCCAGCGGTTGACTAAACGATACGGGAATAAGGCCTGCGGCGGTAGCATCATCGACAACTCAACTCAAAGTCATCTTGCTATCCATCGGTTCCGGTATTGGCATTATTGGTTTTGGTTATCTCCATGGGTGAGTTTTTATACTTAGTCAAAATTCATGTTTCTCAGTTGTACCCCACGCCTAGGAGTAATAACTTCATGTTGTTTTAAAAGAGGGGCCATTAAGGGGGTCAATTGTGCATTTAATAATTTATTAAATGCTTTATTGTTGCAAAGTGAAAAGGAGGTTGAGTAATATTATATTATTTCAAAAAGTAAAATGCAAAAAGGTGGCATCCTTTTGGAAGTTGAAGTGATTCAACTTCTTGGAATTTGAAGAGTTCTTGTTGCTTCATTTGCCAATTGAAGTTTATATATTGCTGCTGTTTGAAGAGCTGAGGATGCATATTTTTTGAAGAGCAAAGTTACGCTGCTGGAATGAATCCAGAATCCGGCTAAGGGAAAGCTTAGCAAATTTACTCCATTCTTCGGGCCTGCAACTATGGTTCCCTAGGTGGTGGATTGAGAGTGTGCTTCATCCAGAAGTACATATTGAGCATTATTGTGGAGTTTTGGTGAGATATTTCCAGTTTTCATGTTGCTGGTTTATCATGGCTGAAAGTGATTTTTGTATACAGCTTTTAGTATGAATTTTATTTGGTTCTGGGTATTTGATCATTGCATTTCTATGATAGAGGCGACCATATTTGGAGGTTATCAAAATTTAATTCCAAGTTTCAGATTTTATTAAGCAAAATCGCTCTTGCAAGGAGGCCATACCTTTTGGAGAGCATAGGGATTCATGCATAAATTAATGGTTGAGATTAGATGTTGTTTTATCATTGTGAATTGGGCGCCAACCTTCTCAAGAGCTTTTGCAAGTTATATTTCATCTTCTGGAGGTATTGTGAAGGAGTTGTGATTATTTTTATGTGTTTTCAGTTTGCTGATAATCATTTCCAGATTGCTGATTTTTATATCAGTTTGCTTCAATATTCTGATTTTGGTTTCAAGCTTCATTAATTGAGAGAATATCAAGTGGAAAAATCTTCTATTTCATTGTGCTTTGTAAAGATTGTAATAACACTTGAAAATTGCAGTTGTTTATCATTGTAAGACTGTAAACAGTAGTATTGTTCCAGTCATTTAATTAGCTGCAAAATCTTATGATTAATCTCTCATATATGTAACCCCTGGATGGTTTACCGCCAGTGTGGATAAAGAACATTCTAGAAGCTTATCTCTCTTATTTGCAACTATTTCTATTCATTGTAAAGCTAGTTAGTAGTACTAACAGCTATTTCATTTTATTGCTGCAATTTATACTTGATTACACTCCCACAATTGAGTGGTTGAGTTTTAGAATAAATGTCTTTCTTGATTGTAAATTCCCCCCACAAAATAAGTGGTTGTGTGGACAGTATTCCCCCCACGTTAATAAGTGGAAGAGTGGATTTAAAGGCTGGCTTGCCGCCTAATAATTGTTGTAAACTCACCCACTGAATAAGTGGAGTATTCCCACTGCTTGTGGATGCCTGCATCAGCAGATGAATTGTACTTTCAGCTTTGTTTATACCTAACGATCCTCTGGCCATATGCTATCACCTCGCCCACATTGGGATCATGGCGAACATTCTTGGTTAGAGTTATCTTCTTTGCTAATTTGCATTTTTGGAGCTAAGGCTAATCAGTGTTTGGTTGCTGATTTGAATGTTAATTTTGGGAAAAAATTAGTGGGGAATATTTCAACATTGTCCGAGAAAATGACTTGCAGTTGTAAAATATGAAGGATAAAGTTCAAAGGATTTTCTCCACCATTGTTGGGCCAATCCTAAAAGAAAATTTGACTAAGGCATTCAACTTCCTGACCGTTCGAAACACCTTCTTGCTGCATGAATCAGAATGGGTGATTGCCTTTGCAGAATGTGCAGATAGTTTGGACTTGCTGGAGTACAAAGTTAACATGCTGTCGGACATTACCATTGAGGAAGTCAGCGTGATTGTGTCTAGGTTCATTGAACGTAGTGCTATGAAAGTGGATAAGGACGCAACTCCCAGTGGATGACTTCTCTGTTGTTAATTGATTGTTATTTGGGCAACCCTAATTAGGGTTATGTTATTTTAAATCAGGTCGTTAACTTACTCTTTGATCTTCTAAATGCTCATTGTATTCTTTGAACCTATATAACCCTTGCCTCCCAGCCTCCCCACGCCTTCCCTCAACCCATTTAATAGAAGACAGGTTGTAGAGAATGCTATAGAGTTTTATGAAATTGCTGTCAAGGATTACCGAAAAAGTTCATGGTGTATGTAGATGCTTTGAATCCTTTCATTGTCATAACCCAGATGAAGCTGCATATTTCTCTTCCACATAGAGCATCAAAAGTAGAATTTTATTTTGAATGGAATGCTAGAGGAACACAGACTTGGATAGTAAAGATTAGTGGGTGGATTGAGAGTGTGCTTCATCCAAAAGTACATATTGAGCATTATTGTGGAGTTTTGGTGAGATATTTCCAGCTTTCATGTTGCTGGTTTATCATGGCTGAAAGTGATTTTTGTATACAGCTTTTAGTATGAATTTTATTTGGTTCTGGGTATTTGATCATTGCATTTCTATGATAGAGGCGACCATATTTGGAGGTTATCAAAATTTAATTCCAAGTTTCAGATTTTATTAAGCAAAATCGCTCTTGCAAGGAGGCCATACCTTTTGGAGAGCATAGGGATTCGTGCATAAATTAATGGTTGAGATTAGATGTTGTTTTATCATTGTGAATTGGGCGCCAACCTTCTCAAGAGCTTTTGCAAGTTATATTTCATCTTCTGGAGGTATTGTGAAGGAGTTGTGATTATTTTATGTGTTTTCAGTTTGCTGATTTTTATATTAGTTCGCTTCAGTATTCTGATTTTGGTTTCAAGCTTCATTAATTGAGAGGATATCAAGTGGAAAAATCTTCTATTTCATTGTGCTTTGTAAAGATTGTAATAACACTTGAAAATTGCAGTTGTTTATCATTGTAAGACTGTAAACAGTAGTACTGTTCCAGTCATTTAATTAGCTGCAAAATCTTATGATTAATCTCTCATATATGTAACCCCTGGATGGTTTACCGCCAGTGTGGATAAAGAACATTCTAGAAGCTTATCTCTCTTATTTGCAACTATTTCTATTCATTGTAAAGCTAGTTAGTAGTACTAACAGCTATTTCATTTTATTGCTGCAATTTATACTTGATTACACTCCCACAATTGAGTGGTTGAGTTTTAGAATAAATGTCTTTCTTGATTGTAAATTCCCCCCACAAAATAAGTGGTTGTGTGGACAGTATTCCCCCCACGTTAATAAGTGGAAGAGTGGATTTAAAGGCTGGCTTGCCGCCTAATAATTGTTGTAAACTCACCCACTGAATAAGTGGAGTATTCCCACTGCTTGTGGATGCTTGCATCAGTAGATGAATTGTACTTTCAGCTTTGTTTATACCTAACGATCCTCTAGCCATATGCTATCACCTCGCCCACATTGGGATCATGGCGAACATTCTTGGTTAGAGTTATCTTCTTTGCTGATTTGCATTTTTGGAGCTAAGGCTAATCAGTGTTTGGTTGCTGATTTGAATGTTAATTTTGGGAAAAAATTAGTGGGGAATATTTCAACATTGTCCGAGAAAATGACTTGCAGTTGTAAAATATGAAGGATAAAGTTCAAAGGATTTTCTCCACCATTGTTGGGCCAATCCTAAAAGAAAATTTGACTAAGGCATTCAACTTCCTGACCGTTCGAAACACCTTCTTGCTGCATGAATCAGAATGGGTGATTGCCTTTGCAGAATGTGCAGGTAGTTTGGACTTGCTGGAGTACAAAGTTAACATGCTGTCGGACATTACCATTGAGGAAGTCAGCGTGATTGTGTCTAGGTTCATTGAACGTAGTGCTATGAAAGTGGATAAGGACGCAACTCCCAGTGGATGACTTCTCTGTTGTTAATTGATTGTTATTTGGGCAACCCTAATTAGGGTTATGTTATTTTAAATCTGTGTCGTTAATCTCATTTTGATCTTGGCCGTTCATTGTATTCTTGAAACTCTATATAACCCTTGCCTCCCAGCCCTCCCCACGCTTCCCTTCCCCGCCCCCAACTCATTTAATAGAAGATAGATAATAGAGAATAAGAGAGAGAGTTTTATGAAATTGTTGCTGAAGATTACTTTGATAAAAAAGTTCATAATGCATGAGATGCTTTGAATCCTTTCATTGTCAAGTAACTGCATGGTTGCATATTTCTCTTCCACATAGAGTAGATTTAAAGTAGAATTTTATTTGAATGAATGTTAGAGGAATGATAGATTGATAGTAAAGATTAGTGAAACTTTGCTCATACTTTCTTTGAATGGTTGGTTTTCATTCAATGCAAAAGTTAGACTGAGCTTTTGATGTGGATGCTTCAATGTTTACTTTGAATAATATTGTTCTATTGATGGTGTTGTTCGTAGTAAAGGAATCTTAAGCACAAATCCCAGAAGATTGCACTTGCTTTGTATAGTTGTCATTTAGCGTGGCGAAACAAAGTATTGTTTTTAGTTTCACTCATTCCTTACTGTCTCTTGATTTCGTAGGAATAGTATAGGATTTCTAAAACCTTACTCCCTTTTTATTCGCTTTTATCTTGTTGTACCCCAAAATTAAAATTTTTGTTACACTTAGACGTTTTGAAGAAATGAGTAAAAGTCTTGTCAAATCAGTCAAAAAGGTCAAAATTCTAGTGTGTATGTCTTGCATGAGGGGTTAAAACGCGAAAAATTTTCTAATTTCTGGAGGATCTAGGTCTCCATTGAGAGTAGCTTTGGAACTTACAAAACCCGGGGATCTCGCTTTTCATCCCTAAATTTTAGGAACTGGCGGTTTTAGAAATTTTCTAAATTTAAAATGCCTGGTTTTTCCCTGGTCTCTTTCAAACGGATACCGTAAAATTTTCTAAAATAGAAAATTTCTAAAAATAGAAAGTTGGTCCGATAGGGTCCGAACTGATTTTGATTGGCTCAAAATGTGTCCGTATCAGGCTGGTGCAGTCAGAATCTAAAAATAATCAGTTTTGCCCTACTGCGTCTATTCTGCTTTTTCATAAGCAAATCTGGAGTTCAGAGGTTATCAATGGAGGTCATCCGACTGCCAAGCATCAATTTCAGCATTAAAACTTCCGGCAGAAGGTAAAATGATGAACATGCACGAGGAACGAGGAAGAAAGTTGAAAAGTCATGAAATTTTTCTAACACTGTTGAGTTTGGGCATCCCAGTTGAAGAAGGGCGCCCACCTTTTTAGGGCATCAGATGAGTGATTTAGGGTTTAGACCTCCAATGAAAGTTGCTCAGTTTTCAATCAGCTTCGCGATGGATATTCCCGTTAGAGCATCCGACGATCCAATCTTCGGAAAATTCAAGCCAGAGTGGAAGGTATAGAATGAAGATTTGAAACTCGAAGAAGAAGATTAAAGAAAATGTGTAAAAATGACTAAGTATGGAGAAACTGGGCGCCCTAGGAGAAGAAAGGCGCCCAACTTTTCAAGGCTTCAAACAGATGATTTTGCAGTCAAAGTTATAACGAGATGTCTTCAAAATGCAACAGGCTTTGCAGTAAGCTGTCCAGCACGACAGACGGAGCTTGCAGCCATCAGATTCAAAGGGCTGAACAGAGGGTTCGACGAGAGTTGAAAAGAAAAAATCCAAAAGCAAAGGTGAAAAATGCAAAAATAAAACTAACTCTGGTGAAGTTGGGCGCCCCAGCTTGCCAGGGGCGCCCAAGCTTTTGGGGACCTAAAATCTACTTTTTGGAAAATGTGTCTCCAGAAGACCCCTCATGAAATCCTCTCAGCTTCGCAACGAGTCCAAACATTCATCAATCCGACGCCCGGAGCTCACAATTCAACAAGATCGCTCGTAGAAGTGAGAGACATGAAGATAAATTGAATTTTTTTTTTCTAAGTCTGGTGAAGTGGGGCGCCCCTGTTGAGGAAGGGCGCCCAAACTTTAAGGCCTTCAAATAATGGAATTTGCAGAAGTGGCATCCAAGAGTACCTCATCAAAATCAGTTTGGCTATCCAACGAAACATTTAGACAGTCAGTCGGATCAGTGTTGCTCCCGGAATCGAGGATTCGTCAGAAGATCAAAGGGAGAAGGAAGAACTTGGAAATCAGAAAAATGGCTAACACTGAAGAATTTGGG
>VDFB02326320.1:0-17930 GCA_007258455.2 Sequoia sempervirens | reverse complement strand
CATTAATATATAATATAAATATTAATGAAGTGAGTTTAATCCTTTGTGACGAGTTCTTGGTAAGTCACCTAAAATAATTCATCTCCCTTATAGAACAAATACACATTTGTCCTTCTCTCCATGCAAGACGTAAAGTATACTTTCTTTCTTGGTATTTATCGTGTAGCAAATAACATTGGTTTACTCGATCTGTTAATACCCTGGAATCGCATTGCCATATAAACTCGCGTGGGTTACCAAAAAGGAAATTGACGGTGACTTTGAACAGTTTTCGTGTGATTTTTGTTTCTTTCTCTGAGCATTCTTCCGCACTACGTTTCGTGAACGAAAGTTCTAAAACTTTATTTGGTGCAACAACGACTTTCAGGGATAACATTTTGCACTAACATGACCTATTTAAAGGTATGCACAGATACGCAGACAGCAAAGAAGAAAAATATCACAAGAAAATGACTGTTGCGATGACCAAATCCATCGTTTTCCTGGGCCTCTGTATGTGGGTGCAGTTTTGCATAACGTTGGGCTCGCAGGCAACCTGTGCGCCGCCTCCTGTAATTGAATGCAAAAACAATGCATGCGACATCTTCGATTTCCAAGGCATTTGGGACGATCGTGGGTTTTGTAAGGCTCACAATTCTGCATGGCCCACATCAGAAGCAGAGCTTGTGCAGGCCGTTGCGAATGCAGTAAGAAACAAGCAACGAATCAAAGTTGTGAGCAAGCTGGCTCACAGTGAGCCAAAACTGGTGTGCGTGGGAAGCGAAGGTCTCATCATCTCCACCCAAAACTATGCCTCTGTAATTGAAGTGAACAAGAGCGCAATGACAATTACCGTTGAGGCTGGAGCGCTGATGAGCGACGTTCTGGAGGCGGCTGCAAAGGAAGGGTTGGCTCTGAACGCCATGATTTACTGGAACGGCGTCTCCGCCGCCGGCGTTATCTCCACTGGCGCCCATGACAGCGGCCTCGCTGGAAAAGGCAGTGGCGTTTACGAATATGTGGTTGCAATGAGATTAGTTGTCCCTGCTTCTCCCTCCGAAGGCTATGCAAAGGTGATCAGCTTGACAGAAGGAGACGAAGAACTCAATGCTGCGAGATTGTCTCTGGGCACTCTCGGAGCGATCTCCAAAGTGACATTCGCTTTGCAGCCAATGTACAAGCGCTCCATTTCGACCGCTGTGAAGGATGACACTGATCTAGAAAATCAAGCGGAGAGCTTTCTGAGAGCTCATGAATTCGCAGACATAAACTGGATTCCCTCACACGGGAAGGCGGTTTATATTCCCATCGATCGACTTCCAGTGAATGTTCCAGGAGACGGTCTCAACTCCCTAATTGGCAGCGCCAGCACAGTACTCGACATCGAAACAAGAGCGGCTGATTGTGAGTATAATGTTTAATTAGTTAACAAATTAAACGTGAGTATAAGGATTAGGTTGTCTTATTTGGGGTAACTTTTTGCTTTTGTCAAAGAAAAAGGACTAACTTTGACTTTTTAGTGATGTCACTAAAAAGTGACATGAGATTGGCTAGTTAATTCTTATTTTATTTTTATTTCTATTTTTATTTATTTATGTCAGTTAAAGTTAAATTGTTCACCTTTTATCAAATGATGGAATTTCAATTGATGAGGGTGATGGTGTGTTCGTTTATTATGCCATTCATCAAGTTTCAAACCCCTGAAGGTATGGTATAAGAGATGAAAAAAGCGATTCTCACATAAAATTTCTCATCTAGAATGTAAAGGTAAGCATTGAATGATTCACAATTAGATTGGATGTACTTGATTAATTAATTATAGAAAAATGACCTATCTAAAGGATTTTCTTTTGTCTATTTTTCTCAATATAACTATTTGGACCATCCCTTTTATTTCCTAGTAACAATATTTAGATTATTGTATATGAGATTCAAAACTAGTTATGTATTTTTTTACTAGAGAGAAATCCCAAAGCACGTGTTGAAGACTATTTTGTGAATATTAATACAAACCACTTATTCAAAAACACATTAATATGTTATTTTTAATTTAATAGTTTCTTTAAAATTTTAAGGGATCTTAATTTTGATAGATACACATTTTAAGTCAAGGTAGAATTAAACTTATTCTACTCATCGTTGCCAGATAGATGTAAAGGCTTAACAAGGCGATCAAACACAACCCAAATGTAGGATAAAGACAAGAATCTTAATCTATACCATTATTTTGAGTTTGGTTTAATAGAAATTGTAAAAATTTATAATCCTGAAAAAACCAATTAATATATTATGAATAAACTAAGGATCATTTTAACAGTGGTGAATTAGTGCCTAAGATTGGCCCAAAAAAATTATAATATTCAACATTCTCATCACAAATGATGTATGAAAACTAAAGATCATTTTGAAGAATGGAATTATGAAATCTTTAAGATATAATATTCAATATTGTTATCAAAAATTAAAATAATATAGTTTTCTAAGTTGCTTTTATGTGTATTCATCTAATTATTTGATCTTAACTGTAGATGAAGCAATTCAAGACAAGCCAGACGTTGAAGCTATATGCAATGTACTCATAAATCAGACACTTGATCTTGCAATCAATGGTAAAGGCTTTTTAAATGATGGAAAGCGCTTTACAGGGTACCCAGTAATAGGATTCAATCACCGCATGCAAACATCTGGTGGATGCCAAGCAGGAAGATACTCTATGACTTGCACTCCTACATCAATTTTAGATAAAAATGAAACTGTTTGTTCATGGGATCGACGAATATACAATACCTTATACTTTGGTGTGGAACTAAGAGTGCCTATATCTCATTTGGCCGAAGTAATAAAGGATGTGAAGAGGATTAGGGATCTGAATCCTCAAAAATTATGTGACATGTCTGGAATATTTATGCGTTCTATCAAGAAATCTGAGGCATATTTGGGACCTAAGGAGGATCTAGTGACATTGGACATGATGAATTACAGGTCAAGGGAAGCCGGTACACCCAGTAAAAATAACAAATAAAAGTAAAAAAAAAAAAATTCCCTGCAGAATTTTGGTTCCTGATACTGCAATCGTGGTTTAAAACAAAATTTTATATTAAACAATTATTTATTTTGTGGTGGTTTGAGGGCTGCCACCCCAATAAAGTGCCGAAATTACCCACATGGGGAGGGCTACAGGCCCCCACGGGTCATCCCCCTGTTTGGGACAAGAAGACATGGGTCCGTTTTATTTTATATTTTTTTGGTTAGTTTTATTTTTATATATATATTATATATTAATTTTATATTATATATATAATATATATATTATATGTATTTATATTATAATATTGTTCAATTAAAATTTTTATAATTATGTATATATTGTGGATATATATATATATATATAACGTTTATATATTATGCATTTTCTGTTAAAATAGATTTGTAATATGGAATTTTAAATTAGTTGATTAAAATATTAATATATTTAACATATATATATATATATATATATATATATATTAGTCTATACATTAGGTATATACATTTATATGTATATTTAATATATGATTAAATTTAAATATAGATTATTTTAAGATGTTTATTGTCAAGTTATAGAGGCAAAAAAAAGGATTTTAAATAATCAAACGTAGTATTTAAAAAAAAAGTTGATTTTTAATAGTCAAATGATTTATTTAAAAGTAGTTGTAAGCAAATGACTTTATTTATAAAGATTATTTTAATCCTTATCTATGATTGAGCAAATAGAATTAAATTATTGGATTAAATTCCTTAATGTCGACAATGTGATTTGATTACTTTGAAGTGAGTGCAAATAATGTTAATAATTTAAATGATTTCATGCACTATGTTATTGCTTGGCTTGGATTTAGGAAATCCTAACATTAGGTTATTCTGTTGCCTAAAATGTTATTTAAATGATGTTTTCTTTCTTTTTCGATGTTGGGAAAATGGGGTTATTTGTCTAGTAAGTCTTCAAGAAGAGTTGTCTAGGTTGGGATGTTTCATGTAGTGGTTCAACTTGCAAATCGCCTTGAGAAATGTGTATAGAGTTATTTTGTTGTTTCACCCAGTTTTCATGAACGGGAATGGTTTGTACCTCCTTGGGATTAGGAGAGGGTTATGTGGTGTGTGCCTCCTTTGGAAGGAGTGGATTATGTACTTTTGATTTCCTCCAATGTTTGGAGTGATTTTCCTTTGTTCGTTGCCTCCTTGGATTGGAGAGGTCGTCTTATCGAGTTTACCCATTGGATTGTGTTTTTTGTACCGTATGTGCTGTCGATAGGAGAGTGCCTCTTTGTGGGGGTTCGGCACACAAAGGGGCGCCAGGGTAACTCACATATGGTTTAAGTAAATGATAACTTAAAAAGAATCAATGAAAAACTCTCAGACTAATTAAGATAATTAATGCCTCTCCCATAGCTCATTTGCTTTTAAGGTTTGAGATGAGACGAGAAGCGCAATTGCTATGAGGGTCTGGCGGCTGGTAGAGTTGAGCCAGGATAACCCAAGATGGGGGTTCAGTTGCCTAAGACAGTTGAGCCAAGGTAACTCATAACAAATGTTGTGTGACACTCTCTATGTCAACCAGAAGTCAGTATTGTTGTACTACGTAAAAGATCATTGTCCTCTGGAAGCATTGTAACCTTTGTGTCAAATGATTTTGTATTTGTATTTGATTCAGTTCAGTTATGTGTTAACTTGTGTCTAGTGGTAAATTGTCTTGTGTAGGAATTCCTTGTTACTATCTCCTACCACGGGGGGTGAGCCTTTGGGTATCACATGGTTGGGTGGAATGTGCACCTTAATTTCGTTGGGTTGTCTTCTTATTCATGTGGACGAGGTTTCTAGTTGGAGAGCTCGTGGGTTCCAGTGCTTCATGCTTTATTCTTTCCTGTTATTATTGTAATTTTACTACCCCTCTTTGTACCGAGGTGGAAGTTGTAATTTGTAACCTTGTATATTGGAATTATCTCATTCGGGGAATGAGGACCGTTGTAAAGATTATTATTGGGAACATGTGGTATTTCTTCTGCCTTTGTTGTAATTTTATCGTGTATGGAATGTATGCATTCTTAATGCTTTAAGTAATTAAATGTTATGTTTTCATTTCATGTTTCTTGTTTGGGTTTCAAAGTAAACTCAGTCTCATAACCTTAGGGGTTGTTGGAAATTGGTTAGTGAACTTGCATGTTAATTTTTCTTAAACAAAAGAAAATTAGTTCATTTTTGTAGTAGATTGCAACTTCCCCTAGGGTTGTGTGGCGGGGCGTTACAAATGGTAGAGTAGAGTCGTTGCTACAACTATGATTGGAAAAATTATGTAGACACTTATAAATTGTATGGAAGGTGATTGGTAAATTAAGCTAGCACTTGTTGTGTATTGAAAATTAGTGGTAATCAAGGAGTGTTTATTACATATTCTTCTCGGGCCTATGATAATTATATTATGTATAGGATTCTTTAAATGTGTGATTGCATTGGTTGCTTAAGGGGAAATTGGGAGTACAATTGTATGTTGTATCTACCTAAATTAATAGGAGAAAATGTAATTGTGTGAAGCATATTCTTCTTATATAACATAAGATAATTTAATTTTTGTTGTATTTTTGACATGAGAGATAAAAGGAAAGGATCGTAGAAGACAAATATGCAACTAGTGGAGTAACTTAGGGAATATTGAATTCAAAGTCAAGGCCCTGGATTAATGGAGCAATCAAGCATATTGTAGATCCATTTCAATTATAATTTCATTATACATGGCATTTGTTACACAATAATGGTAGTACTTATTTTCCACTATTGATGAGTCTAGATTTTGTCTCTTTGGATGGTTTTTAGAATAAGTGTGATATTCAAGATTCTCCTCTTCCTCTCTTATTTTTTGTCATTTAATTTATGCATAATAAGCATAATATGTATAATTATTTTTTTTGGATTTCTACAATTTTTATAGTTGATAGATTGTATATCATGTATACAGTTCAAATGTATAATGGTCCATAATGATTCTTTGAAGGGTGTCTTCATTGTAAAATATAATTAGGGGGTTCTAGGAGGATGGGATGAAGAAGATGTATCATTAGATTCAATGTTTCCTGTAAAAGAATGACCATTTCATCGTTCTCAATGTTATTATCATTATCATGTGGCTCTACATTATTTGTACAATGAGGAAATAGATTTGTGTAAATTTCTAGATGACTATTTGGGGTCCAATAGATGGATTTCCATTATCATTAACGACTCCAACTTTAATTGCATTTTTCTCAATGAGAACTTATCCTTGCATTTAAGACCCATGCAACTTTGGGTCTAATGACATTTAATACGTCCTAATGGTTGCAAAATATTTGATAATTATATACTTTAGGAAGTGGGTGGATTGAAGGGAGTAAATTAGCACTCAACAATGTTTGAAGCACAAGGTCCATATATTTTTAAAGTTTAGTGAAATTTCTAAAAACTACTAACTTAAATGAAGGATCATGGAAGTGTTAGCAACATGATGAACATTTTTATTCACATCATTATGCATGGAAAAGTTGTTTGACTCTAGATATTTCAAAGTGTAGGAAGCATTTTGGCTTAAAGACCCATATTTGAAGGCATTTTATGCTAACAATATGGACTGTATAGCTTTAACATGAACACATCAATCCATAAAAGAAGCCAGGATATTCAAATACACATTATCTTGGATTGGTTCAAGTAGACCCTCAATAAAAATGTTTTTAGCTCAAAATCATGTGAGGAGGTTATCATTTTGGAGCATAAATATTTGAATGATGTGTTTATTTTATCCTTTGGCACATTCAAATAAATTGACAACTATAAATCTAAGGTTTGTGTTAACTTCAAATTGTTTTAGGAACATTTCTACCAAATCATCAAAAAAAATTATTAACTAGCAATTGCACCTAAAGGAGGTTCAAGGATTACGTCACTAGAAAACTATATGTATTGTTAATATGTTAGAAAGTACATGTTTTTGCATGCAAATTCTAGTTGCATGAGGGTAGATTAAAAAATTAATAATAAATGCTAAATAATGGAATGAAATAAACTTAGACAAATCTAGATTTTTTCCTTAAAAAATTAAGTATTATCTAATTATGAAATATTTGCATACAGATTTAAAACATAAAGCAATGCAAATGAAAAATGAAAGTTTCCATCAAATTGACAAAAAATACTCCAAATGAAAATAGAATGTTCCCATCGAGTTGTCAAATCAATATTTATTTGGATTTTATGTCATAAGTGATATTTTGGAGGCTTTTACCATTAAACGGTAGTTGAAACTTATTTTCTGATGTTTTTGATGACTCAACAATGGTTTGCAGGCGTGAGACTTATTTCAGGCTCAAATCTCACACTATATGTAGCCTATCGGCTAAATATTGAGGAAGAAAAAAGAACCACTCTATAGCATAATCGATGAGAGTGTGAGGAAATGACACCATTAACAACTTATCCTCCAAAAGGAAGTCTATAGCACCACTTTCTTTTCCATTTGGCTTTGCATCCACTTTCTTTTCTACTTTATCTATTTTGTGAAATAATACATCTAGTATTAAGGAGGAAAGCTTGGCAATGAATGTTGGGACCACCATATGAAATATGGATATGAATGTGAGAAATAAAAAATAATATGTGAATATTTATAATATCTATAATTCTACACAATTCGTATAAAGATTCAAACTAAAACCTTCTGATTATATAATGATTTCAAGTATAAAATTTTAAAATTTTAATTTTATTTATCTAAAATCCCATAAACAATTTTAATTTCACAAACATTAAAATCTTTCCTATCATATCCTTTCCCTTAAATAAAGAAAAAGAAATCCAGAAGTGGAAAATGTCATTTAGGTATAATTTTACCATCCATTTACAATATTTCTTGTTTAATGACTTGGCGTTTTTATTAATTATAGATTGTGTAATTTTAAAATAGGGTCACATAATATAGCAGGGTCATAGAAAGCACGTAACTATAATTGGGAATCTTATTCTCTCATTGCACCTCTGCACTGTATAGTGAGTCGCATGCATCTTTACTCTATCTTTTTCTTTTGTGTGTCTTTTAAAGCTATCCCCCTACTTTTATCTTTTCAAGTTTCACTATAATTGGTTAAGTTTGGAGTCCCTCTATTTATTTAACTTGTGTTGGGTGTTTGATATGGCATTGGACATGTCTTTTTTTTTAGTTTTTCTTAGTGTGAGTCTATAAAATGGTATAAGTGTATTTCCCTCTTTTTGGTATGGAGATTTAAGAAGTGTTTTATGGGTGGTTGGAACTGCTTTGTTAGTTAGTTGTCTATATTGAAGATAGGCCTGGTCACATGCCTTCTTTCAGGATTTAAGTTGAATTTTCCAACTTGAAATGAGGCATTTTTTTCTTTACTATAGGTTTTATGGTTGGGATTTAAGTTGGGTTCATCCAATTTGACACAAGGTGTTGATTTTTTAACTTTCATAAATAATAAATAATAAGTTGGGTATATATGTAATAAACACCCCTACCTTTTGTTTTGAAAATTCGATCAATGAGATCAATAACGTGAACTTACATTTGATGGTTTACTACTGTCACAATTCTGGTATTTATTTTTAATATGCATTTGACTACTGTTAAAAGTTTTTTTGGAAGATAACACACAAAAAATAATACTTCATTACATTAGAGTGCTATACATAAGAAATCCAACACAAAATACCTTAGACAAGAATGATCATCTAATACAGGTATGATAATGAGTCAATGTGTGCTACTACAAGCAACAAAACATTAATAATTTTCCCAACACTCCTACTAACACCCAACTATCACTCGCCAAGATGGATTAGAAACACCTGTACAATTCACTCCCAGTGCGCCTACTAGCTCTATTGCCATAAATGTGATGGCCTAATGTTGTTTTGCATTAGGATGGACGAAACACATTTCACATTGTAAACATCCATTTCTAAGCCATCCAAGCTGTTGTGGAGAAGTAGTTGCTTTGATTTTTGTCTCAAATATTAGTTTACTTTACTTTTCCTAATTTATGACCTATATTTGATAATTAATTTTATTCTAGTTTTTTAATAAAATAAACCTTTGATTCTATACCATATAATTTCACTAGCTATTAATAGTGCCATAAGACTATTTTCTTTCTAGTCCTAATATGACATGAAATGAAAATGTTGAGGTGGCTTTTTCTATGCAACTAACTGGCCACTTAGATGAGCTTTAATTGTAGTAACTAACTGGCATTGAGTGTTAACCATTTCCTAATTACAATGAGCTTCAATTAAAATGTTGAATGCTTTATTAAAGCAATATACATTATTCTGTAAAATAATAGTAAACATATTATATCCATCTCTTATACACAATCTTTATTTTATTGAGAATATATGAACAAGTTACAATAAAGATTCCATTTCATTACAATAGCTTCACAAGTTACAACAATACAAGTATATGTACACTTACATACATAGCTCCAATGAGCTTTAGAAAAAATACTTGTTAAGACAGTCCAAGATCCTTCCTTTCAAATCTTGGTTCTTCTATCACCTGTTGTGGAGGAGAAGCATCACTAAGGTTCTTTTTCACCAACCACTGACTCATAATGAGGTCCCCCGCACATCTATCATTCGATAGATGGCCCTCCCCTTTGATGAAGATATTGGTAGAGTAATTGATAATGACAACCAACTAAGCATAGTGTTGTGTCCTACATAACTAGATCTTGTAATCCCACAAACTATGTCTAGCATGTAATACTAGATCACGGTGAACTGGCAGTGGAGCCAAAGGTCATCACACTAATTTGGCCAAAGTCTTTCATTCAGTATGTTCTACTAAGGGTCATTTGTCACATACACTTCTCAGGATCTATTTGACTTAAGGCTATCTTAAGCTACACATAGGTATTTCCTTCAATGGATAGTCCATCATCCTAGATAACCTACAACCATATTAATCTACTTGGAATAAACTACTTAACTAGTAAGTACTCAAGCTAGGTATTTCCTTCAACGGATAGTTCATCATCCTAGATAACCTACATACGTGGATTACCCTGCTTACTCATAAGTATTTAAAACTCCATCACATACTAGATTATCTCTCCTAGGAGTAAACACAAGCTTTCCTAGTTAAATCAATAACTTAGATAAGTGTACCATATGTGCCTTTTATGTTCAATCATACCTAGTATATAATACTTATGCTAAACACCCATCTCCTACTATGGAGAAAATACAAACACATTGCATGGTCTCAATCGAAGAATTGTCATATCCAAAAGATAATTCCATTTGAGAGTATCACCTCTTTGACTAAAAGGGTTTACACTATGAGCCTACTCTTGTCAATATGGTGTCTTTGTATATAAGTGTGTATTGAAACTAATCAAGTAGCAGCTTTAACCCACTAGGTTTCACTAAACCTCTCAACCCTAAAGTATCCCACTAGTTATCTATAATCAAATAACTATCTATGAGAAACCCATGTTCAAAAATATCTAGTATAATTAAATACCTATTTTTTCAACATATCTAGCATAATTAAATACCTATGGCAAGCAATCTCTTTGAAATATCTAGTATAATTATATACTTGTGTCATGCAATCTCTCTTGTCATGGAGTACTTAAAAACACATTAAGAAAACAGCATAAGAGCTTCAACTTCCTTTTCAAAATAATCTAAATTCTCTAATGCATATACTGGAAAAGACCTTTCAACCATGCATACAAGACATATCTTTCAAAAGTAAAATAATCAAAGAAGAAGAGATCCCCATGCCTGTTATTGCTTATCCAAACTAAAGACAACAATGTAGCCCTCTCCAACAGCAATTAGCTTGATAATTAGCTTCTTATAAACAACTCTATCTCACTTTGTTGATAGCTTACTTCTCTCAAACAGAAATGTTACCTCTTACTCACAATATAAAACTCTTTATATCTCACTCATAAAATAAGACAAGTATGGCTAGTAATAACTCAGAACTAACGAACTACAAAAGATGTATAATCTCTTCGAAGAATGTGTCCCTCACAAATGAAATGGTTCATCTATTTATAGAGTAACCAAGCAACCTCAAATCCTATAGTTTAGGCATGCTAATGGATGGAAATTTTCATGCAAAGAAACACATGAAACCTATCAGAAAGGTGGTTAATTCTCAAGCCAATACTCAGCTTATTCACCTACAGGTCGACTTGTTTTGTGACAGCAATCTGAAGAATAATTCAATCAACGTATGCATAATTCGAATTGTCACATAGAAAAGACTTCTACAGCAATTCAGACTCAAAGGTGGTGCCAATTCCTATTCCTATTCCTTCATATTTGGCCTAGCCAAACTCAGTCAATTCCCATTTTATGGCAATAGGTTTCCATTGATCCAAATGGTGGATGAATCGACTTGGCAGTTTAATACGTTAGACAAAGTCAAGCATAGTCTCAATTAAGGCATTGACCAAGTCAAGTATATAATTTAGACATCAATATCAAATTTAAGCAACATCTCATATTGTGTGCCATTCATTATAATAATCAATTTTCATTAACAGCCTTAAGTTATTAAATTGGCCTCCATTGACATAGTCAATGTCGATCTCCATTTCATAGTCTCTATCGACAACAAAACAGCCTTTAATATATTAGATTCATTAATAAGAGAGTCGATTTCAATTAACATATATAATATGTTAAATATATATTATTATATATAATATATATATTATATATATACATATATATTTAAATACTAACATGTATTTATATATATATGTATATATATATATATATATGTGTGTGTATGTACATATATATTTATATATATAACCATTAATATATATTTACATATATATATATATCGTAGCCAATAATGTAAACATACATTCTATAATATATATATATGAGTACATGCAAGATAGTATATAATAAGAACATTATATTTAATGTATGTATATATGTATATGCCTCTATGTACATGTATGTGTAGGTATATCTATATCGATGCATCTATATGAGTGTGTCCATTCGCCAACATACGCATGTATCGATATACATATACATATGGATACATGTATATACTATACATATATGTATATGTTCACATTTGTTTCACATATGGCCATTCACAATTACCATCATATTGATAAGTGGACCTACAAGTGGTACATCTATACATATGTGTATGCATGTCATTAGATCTCATTCACACGCATGTGTATATATGTAAATATACTTCCATGTACATCCCACTTGTCAATATAATCATAATAGCACAAGAAGATATCAAAAGCTCAAATAGACAAACATCACCCAATGCATGCAAAAGTAAACAAGACTCTCAAATGCAAACATATGACTAGGGATGACTTACCCATTACCCACAAACTGACTCAACTCAATCATTCTAATGTGGTGTGTGTATATTCTTAGATAGTTTATGTTTACCAGTTACCCGACCAAAACCTTCTCTTGAGTGATACTTCCCTTCCGCCTAGAGGAATGGAACACATATTTGCATCCACTAACACATGTACATGGCAGTCAATTGTTCACAACATATGCAGTACATATAAACATCTCCAAAGTTAAAATTACAATAATTCAATAACCATCTATTCACATATATGCAGTATTTCACCATGAATAACATCAACTAAGATAACATCAAATGAAACAACATCAAATGAGATGACATGAACATATTGATAACAAGGTACAAGCATCATTTATTCATCTCCAAAATTGACATTACTTTCACATTTTACCCTACATAGTAATAGTAAATATTAATTACACAATTGGGGTGTAACATACTTCCCCCCTTGTGAATCATCGCCCCCGATGATCTATCTAGCTCTCTTTAACATACAGTTAAAATTAAATAAAGTTTTACTTACCATTCTCAAAATGTGTAAGATTTATAAGCATTCATCCTATGTAGCATCACTCCTTGCAACCTTTCCCTTCCTAGACCTTGCTTCGAGTGCCCTCACTATCACATAGGGAAATCTCGTATGCCTCACTCATACTTACTCTCCCATAGAGATTTATTACATTATCATATATACACATCCTAGATACAATAGTAGCTATACATGATACCTAAGACATAGTGATCGAAAATCATTGTCCCATGAATTTATCCTTAGTATAATCCAAATAGAAAAGGAATAGTGATGTATTGTACACTACACCATGGGTTCCATCCTTTCCCCTTTTGTATTTACACTTTTAGACAACTCATAACCGAGTTCGTTCATCACTTACACATCCATTTTCCTTACCATAAAGTACTTTTTCTTGATTACTTATCCATTTTGAGCATAACATTGCTCTTGGAAACCTATCAAATTTTGACACTGCTTCATACTTAAGCTTTGTATCTACAAAGTTTCATCAATCTCTTCGATCTATTACTCCTTTTTTACATTCTATCAAGTCTATAGTTAACCCTATTTCTAAGCCTATTTCAGCTTAACAGATTTTCCAACCTTTCCTTCCATATAATGGTCCAAACCTCAATGTTAGAAGTTTTATAAATCATTCAAGATTTAGTCTACCATTTTTTCCTATTTTCCCGCTATAATAATATACTGTGCATTCGTTCATTTGAATGTCTCATAGTATGATCATGGTTTTCACAACCCTATCATTATTTTCTCATTCATAACTAAGATAACCTTCTTTAGAATACTAAGCAACTATGTCCCACAATATATTATTTAGGACCAGGATCCTATAAGTCAAGTTTCCAATTAGTGTTGATTACTTTGATTAGTTTGTCCACTAGAACATTATGTCAATTGTATTGACATAAATAGATTAATTTCTCTTGTGTTCTACCACTTTCCCTCTAGAATCTTAAGAGAGTATACATGCCCTACCGATGATGACATCCTAGCATACTAGGCATTGTCATGCAACATTCCGTGCAGCTTCTTACTCTATATTTTCCTACCTAGGTTATAGTGATTTCTCATTCGACAATTCCCTTTGTCATTCCAATGTCCTAAATCTGACAAACTAATTTCCTCATTTCATTCTTGTTTCTTCCAAAATTTTGGGTACATAGGTTCTTTTATATCCAATAATAGTCTACTCTTTGACTAAGTGAAAACCTATTTTACGATCTCATGCCATCTTTAATTCCCATGTAATAATGGTTATAAGTTTAGCAGAATAAATCTCCTTTATTTTAGGGCATCCGACAAATTGGATTTATTCTGTCCTCGGATTATTTTCAAAGATGTAATTCATATTTTAACTCAATCTAATTTTCCCGATAAATTTGGTACTAATTTTGAGTATTAATCCTCGTTCAATCATGTTAGTCCTTAGAAGATATCAAATTTAATTGCATACCTAATTACCAAGCATGAACATTCCTTGTTATCTCCTTTGAAATTCACTTAATCACATAAGTGAGTCCCAACTTCGGTATATCCTATTTGAGCTCAAGTAACAACCCTGGTGTTCTACTCAGTAAAATTTCCAACATTTCACGCTAAGTGAAAATTCTATGATGTCACGACATAACAATAAATGATTCCCTTTAAGAGTGTATCCCTTTTAATATAAGAGCCAATTAAAGTAGAGTCTTGTCAACAGTATGACTTCCTTTCAAGAGTGTAAAGTAATTAACCAAGTAGCTACTTTAACTCACTAAGTATCCGACCTATGTTTTCATTCTTATAGAATTTCATAATTTCTAGTGATTTAAACATCCACATGGGCAATTCCCAATCTCAATATTCCCTTCCAATTCTTAGGATAGAGTCCTCAATCAATGACTAGTCTGATGTTATTGATTACTCTACCCCTATAAGTTCCAATCAAGACCAAATGTACAGCTCAACCAAGTAATTTATTCACATCTTAAAGGTGTTAATGAGTAGTCTAGTACATATTCCAACCCCAATAGGTAAAACACTTGACCTAAGGTTTCTCTCTTTAATCGAATGAAATTCTCATCCCAATTACGTTATTCTTAAACCTAGGGTTTCATTCAAGAGTAAGGTAGTGATTAATCAAGTAAAGATAATTGGTGTGGTTGCATAGCATCACATCCTACCTTATCTTTCACTCCATCTCTATGGCTTATTAGCTAAACCTTATCATTCTCGGGTCTCTTAGCATAGTAAGCTACAGTGTCAAGTCGCTTCGAGACATGGATATATTTCATAATATGTAGTATTACTACCTATGTATAGAAATATCATCATTATCTAAATCCCCTATATAAGGTATATAGGAGTGTAGAGACACTTTCTTCCAATTACAAGTAACCTAGATCTTCCCTTGCTAATCCCATAGCCAATGATCTTCCCTATCATGATCAAATTATCTGCCTATCCTTTTCTAAGACATCAATGATATTATCATTTGATCTTTCAATCAGATAAATATATGGTATGGGATGATAATAGGTCATAATCCTTGACCTTCCCATTTATCTTTTTCCAAAAAAAAAAAATCCCAATACCTTATCCTTGTGGTCATAAAATGTATGACTTAATTGACATCACAACTTACGAAGTAGTCATTAGTTCTTCCAAATTGAAAATATACTCACAATTTTCATTAGGTGGGGTACTTAACCCGAGTCAATCCACTCTCTTCCTTCCCCCCTTAGTTTTTTCACAACATTTGTTTGACTCATAGTTGAACTCCTAGTAAACACTTGCTTCTTTGAAAAGATTTGTCATTCCTTGTTGTCGACTTTCTATTACCTTTTCTTGCCTCAATAGCATACATTGAATATACTTTTTCCCAAAGTTAGATTTATTGTTATTTTCTATCTCATAGTTTCAACATGTTGGATCATCCAATAGGAGATCTAATGAATAATCAGCAACTGAACAAGTAAGAGACACTCTTTTTATTCCAATTCTCTTTCCAATATCCTTTTTGGTGGAGGAATATCCATGCTCACAAGCCTCTTTTTTGATGTACTTTTCATCGTAGAGTGTTGTTTTCCTTGCAACTTCTATTGATCTATCACATAGTGCCTTATTGTATTCCCTTTCCTTTTGGGACCTCTAAACGAATGTTGATTTTTGCAGACATGTTATTGAGTTCATCTTATACTCCAACCAATCTATGTATTATCCAAACCTTTGGTTAGACCAACCTGATTTACCTTTCTCAAGTTTCTTTCTCATAATCACATATTCAAGTGACTTTATTCCAATGCTTGGAATCCTATTCTCTCCTAACCATTAGAGATACCAAGGTTTTTTGGTCTCGTTCTCTCATCTTAATCAATACTCCAATTATCTCATTGATTTTGGTTGGTGGAACCATGCCCATGTCATTTGTAGCACCCCTCCATTTTGGCTCTTTGGAGCATACAGTGTTTTCTTTGTTATGCTTTGTTCTGGTATTACTTTGACTATGGTACTTGGTTCTATTTGATCGCAAACTGTTAAGCGATGCATATGTTATATTTTAATGTGATGGAATTTTACTTTGATGTTATCATTATGGCCTATTTTGAATTAGCTTAGCAAATATTTAATTAATGATGCTTTATGTTTTTGAGTATATTATTGATGTTAGACTTGTCAATTAGAAAGTTTGTATTGGTGAAGGGGACAAGAGTGTATCACTCGCTTGCGAGCGCCCTATGATTCTGAGATTTCCTCTTCATGGTGTGTTATATTATATCATATATATGCATGTTTGATATACTCTTTGTTTGCAGGTTGACAGGTACAGGACATCGACTCCACCTGATTTCACAAGTTTGAGCATGTCCATTGACCAACGGTAATCGATTGGGAGATAGTAGTAGGTTTTCCGTGCCAAGTCATCACCCTAGTCATAGTGTGTTGTCAGGTTGTAGTCGGGTTTAGTTGTTTTATTGTTGTCCATTTCACCTTGGTTTTTATTTAATTTCAAATTATAAAGGTAAATAAATGGCTTATGTAGTTAAATTGATGATTAAATATATTTGGTTGTAATGTTAGAAATGTTATTTATTTTATTAATTAATTTAATTTAATTAATAAAATAATATAATCTAGGATTATATTTATTTTATTGATTAATTAAATTGATTGTGAGTAACTAAATTTAGTATCCATCTTGGAATTAAAAGTACTAGATTATTTTTGAAAAGAAAAAAATTTAAAAGTTTTAAATTCTTTTTGTGAAAAGAAATTTTTAAATGTATGAAATTATTTTGGAAATGAAAACATTTAAAAGCATTTAAATTCTTTTGAAATAGAAATTTAAAAAAAAATAATAATAATGAAATAAAGTCATGTTGAAAGAAATTTCGGGTTTTAAATTTTTTTTAAAAAAATAATAATCAAATATCTCCAAATTTGCAATAACTATGGTGGATGGGATATTTTAGGGTATTTGACCAAATTTGAGGAAAGAAATAGAGAAGGCTTTTCATTCTTGAAAATTTGGGTTGTGAGAAAAAAAAGGAAAGAGAGTTCTTCATGATTTGTGGATGCAATTTGGATTTTGGGTGAGGATTTGGAAAAAGCTTTGGAAAATCTTCTAGCAGGAAGCTCAACTATCTTCTTCAAACTCTCCTTCAAGCTGCAGATCACAGGTTTTCCTTGCTTATTGTTTTAGAAAATTGCATTTTCAATTTGAAAACTTGCTTGGAAATCTTTTGAAAACCCTGTTTAAATCTTGAAAATAATTTAGATTGTTGTTGAAAAACAAAGCTTGCAACAAGAAATCTTCAATTTCAACAATAGAAAATGAGAGAAACAAAATGAAATTTGAAAACCTCTTTTTTTTGGATTTGAAATAGTTCATATTTAATTTGAAGATTAAACCCAGATATTGTGTTGATAAATTAGTTTCATTGCAAAAAAAAATTGTTGAGAATTTACACAATTTGTCTGAAAATGGAAATCTTTGGTATATATTTATACATATATCTGTATATATAT
>VDFB02326318.1:0-20691 GCA_007258455.2 Sequoia sempervirens | reverse complement strand
AGATAATCTTGTATAACTTTATCAATTTTAATCTATTTAACTACTAATAATGGTACACACAAAAGAAAATGGAGTCATAATTTACACGCACAAGAAAGGGCCTTATATCCCCCTCCCCTTAGCTTATAATTCCTCCTAGAAGTCACTAAGGTACAAGGACATAATCCCAAACATAGTAATACATAGGTTATTGAAGACGAGAGATCTTATTTATTAGATTGGTGAAATAACCAAGTCATGGAGAAAATGCACTTAATAAATTATATTATCCTTAATGTGTACAAGAATAATATTGATCTCAAAAGTGATATAGTAGAATATTATATTCATCTTAAACATAATACAAGATGTCAACTCTAGCCACATAGTTCCTATGTTATTAGTATGATCATCCATGATTAATTTATACAATGCATACCAAAACCATTGTAATTCTCTCATCATTTAAGAAATTTTCAACTATCAATAGTCATTCTTCATAATTTAATATTTAATTAATGTATCATTAAATAAATATTTTAATCATCTACCATAATGGTCTCATATTCTACCACATTTAAGGAAACACGTAATTTCTCTTTTTTAGTCACAATTTTTTATCACATAGATCACAATTATCCCATATTAATCAACTACTAACCAACTACATACATCATGGCTATCTCTACACAATTCATATCATAAGGCCCACACAATGGGGTTTACAAGGATGAATGGTTCCAAATAGGTCTTGTAGACATGTAAAAATGACCTAACGTATATCACACATCTTGAATGACATTTTTCCATTATAAGCATCATTATCAGTAATCTAATTGCATTTCACATCATTTACATCATTAAACCCTATTTTCCTCTATTAATTGATTAATATTTAATTATTTAATTAATTCACCATTTCATCATTAATCTAACTTTATTCCTCCTGATTAATTAAATTAATGTGAGTTATTTAATTATGTCACTAATATACCCTATTCATCTAAATCAATTAAATTGTTATCATTAATAATTTAAATTACATCACTTTCCCTTCTCTAAACTTGAATAATTAAATTAATTATTCGAAATCATTTAGCATGTCAACAAACAAATACATCTTTATTTGTTAAATTCAAACATGACATGCACATTCATCTCCAATATTAATTAATTATTCAACTAATTAATTATCCTCACCCCTTTTGTGATTGAGCAAATCATTACCACTGATTTCTCACTCTAGTCGGTTGACTAACTCATCTATTAGAACTTCAATCCCACTAACCACTCAATATATTCTTCAATCCCACTAACCACTCAACTTGATTTCTTCAATCCCCCCAATCATTCCAATCTAATTCCACTAATCATTCCAATCTATTTCCTCTCAACAGTTCTTAATCATTGATCATGATCTCTTACTACAAAATCTCGATCGTTCATCTCAAAACATGAAATCTATATAGAAACTATCTTCATTCTCAAAAACCATTGGAGAATATATAGATTTTATACAACAAAGTCATGTTGAATTGACATTCAAATTCTTGAGAGATTTTACACACATCTTCAATCACCATTAACAAACTTTAAAGATTTTACAACATCAAAATGGAGGCTTTGTATTGATCCAAATGTAATCCATCAATATGAATACAACTTTGACATGGTATAGTAAGACTTGTTTTGTTTTGGATTCATTTAAGTTTCTTAGTTGCTTATTTGTTTGGATTCATAGTTTTACATTTTGCATTTCATGAGTATGGGTTTGGAATTTGATCTTGTTTGAATTAATTTGTTTAATTCATTCATTGTTTTCCTATGCTATATTTCCCCCTTAAAACAATTGGCACGCTAAGTAGGGGCCTAATTTCTTAACACTAATCTTTTAATGAGTTTTGTAAGTAGTTACAGGTTTCAAAATGCTAATGTCTTTTGTAGGAAACGTTATTGATAATTGAAATGTGGAAGTTCCAAAATTTTCATGCAATCACTTTCATGATTTTACCGTGGTTGTACTTTTCTTGACTGCTATCATACTAAATAGGTGCATTATTGTCATTTTAACCTCTTTTGTTTGTTTTGTATCAAGTAGGTTTCTAACAAATTTCACTTATATAGGGTTGTTATTGTCTTAAACAGGTATGCGGTTGTACTTTTCTTGATCACTATTTGGTGATTTGGCCACAATTGTTCCAAAGAAAAAGTTTGCTACTATACTAAATAGATCTGCTATTGTTCTATTTTCTGACATGACTCAATCTGCAAGTTTTTTTTATTTTTCTATTTTCCTAACCCTAATGATTGATTTTTATTTTTTTTGGTAAGTTTCTAACGTTGTTGGTATAACCCTTGCAGTATTATGGCACGCTTTTCATGAGAACAACTAGCACTTTGATTGCAGATTTGGTGAACGGTCCAAGGCCATTTCAATTTTAAAATATTTTTTAGTTAGAACACATTTCATTTTGGTGCTCTTAAAACTGAATCTCACATTTCATTTTCATGTTCTTAAAACTAAAAAATATAAATCTCACATCTTATTCCAAGGTGTTCTTATAGTTGAACAATACAAATCTCACATTTCATTTGTTGTTCTTAAAACTTAACAATACAAATCTCACATTTCATTTGGTGTTCTTAAAACTGAATAAAGCAAATCTCACATTTTCATTTTGGTGTTCCTAAAACTGGACAAGAAAATCTCACATTTTGTTTTAGTGCTCCTAAAATCAAATGTTTTTTATTTTTACGTTGTTAAAACCAAATTAGTTTCATTTGTTGACACTATTAAGATGATCAACACAACTAGAAATATTCAATTTGGTGAACATATAAAATTGAACAAATCATTTTTTATTTGCAAATTGATATATCTTGCTTGAAGTCTAAAATTCTTTGAATTTGGTGTACCTAAAAATCAAATTGGTCTCTTAACACACTTCAAATTTTGGGCTTAAAAATAAACTGCTATGAATTGTACATCATGTTCATCGTGCTTGGAAAACCAAGTCTCTATCCTCTCCCCTCGCTTCTTTTGACAATCTTGGGTGACAAAAAGCACTTTTGGTTTCACAATCATTTATTTTCATCATTACCTTTAGATTGGACCTACCTAAGAGACACATCCCAAAAGGAGAACTCGAAGGTGACCTAAAGTAGAATTTCCCTCAAGCCGCTATATAAATGATTTTAGAAAAAGCCAAGATTTAACTAGTATTAGCTTCAGCCATGTGGTTCCATTTAGAATGGGGAGCCTATACCTTTGTGTATAAGTGCCCCTAGTAGGAGTGATTAAAGTCTTAAGTGGCTTACTATGCACTCATCGGGTATCTTGATCCCTTGAGCAATGACTAAGAGCTTTAAAATAGTTTTACCCACCTTTTGATTGAGATATTCTACTTGGCGACATAGTTCAAATCAAGAAATGTGCACTATACTCTGAAGAAATTCACTCACCATAAGAAACTCCCTTGAGTTGAGATAGAAATCCCTGACTTAGTATAAGCTACTCGTATCTTGCTACTTGTAGCTTTGTAGGGAGAGGGTGATTGGGTCATCCTTCCATTCCAAGAATCCCCTATCTATCCACTCTTGAAATACTTAAGTGTATAAATCCCGAAAGTGTTTCCCTACCTTACTTTGAAGGAGCTTCCAAATTGTGGGCCTAAAAGTGTTGCCATTGGCCAATTTGACCTTAGGGATAAAATGCTTGATATGTTTTTGATGTTGTTACTAGTTTAAACATGGGCTAATTTTGGCCCCTTATCATCAAAAATTATGATTAGTTTTATACACTTTTATTTACATGCTTTATCACTTGCCAAATCTCAAATAATATTCTCAAAACAATCAAATCAACCAAATATCTCAAAATTGCAAACTTTTCCAACAAATTGTTGTTAAACAAAATAGGAGAATCTGGAAATAGGGATGCTATTGACATTCTTGCCACTTATGTCCCATTTTTTTTGCTACTGTACTAAATTTTGACTATTCTTATCCTAAAATTTGACTACATTATTGTCCTAAAATATTATCACTTTTATCAAAATGGCAGCTATTGTGCTCACTAGTTCACCAATCAAAAGAATTGAAGCAAAGACCGCTCTTGATAAACCTATTGTAGTTGTCTTGACAAAACAATAGCTATTTTACTAGAAATTATCACTTCTGTCAAAACTGCTGCTATTTTATTCTCTACTTACCAGTCACAACTTGAAACAGAAACCGATATTGCTTAAATTTTGACCACTGACATCTTGTGCTCCAACTGCTACTATTCTAAAGATTGTCCCTATTGTCCGGTTTTCTAGTGCAAATAAGAATTTATCCAAAATTTGTTAATCTTTCATCCTATGAAACAAAAACAATCAGATCTGCACCAAATCATATCAACATCTTTCCATATCTTTTTACAAATCAAAACATCAACCTAGTTTTAGGACATAAATCAAACACAACTTCGATTATCCTCTTGCTCTTATTTTCTAAGATATCAACATTTTCTTGCAACCTCAAGGCTAGTTCAAGTAGATCATCAACATATCCTGTAGAGAAAAAATAGAGTAAAATATCAGTCCAAGTCTTGTACACTTTGTGTCCCAAAATTAGCGTCATATCAAAAAATCCACCAAAATCACTCATACTTTAGAGTCTTGAGAATCAAAACATAAAATCCATAGCAAACCATCAAAAATCCATTACCAAAAGTTTTTCACACATTATACTTCATTCTAAAACAAAAAATCACAAAAACAAAACACCATCCCATTTCATAAATAGTGGTCACCAAATTCACCAAGGTCTTAGACTTGTTTATGAAAAAAATGAGATCTCAACACAAGAAAAAGATGGAAGCCAACAAGAGTAGTTCTAGTGCACCCAAGATGAATACCACTAATGAGGAGCCTCAATCATGGGGTTACAATTCGAATGACCTTACAACTCCTCAAAGAGAAACCATGTTTAAAGCAACACAAAATCAACCACCTAGTAATGAGGAAGTACTCCTTAGACACCAAAACATGATTCACAGTCAAAATAAACTTCCAAATCCCAAGGACATGATCATAGAAGAATATGATAGTGATGAAGAAATTACTGACGAAAAAATATCAACATACTCTCAAGATCCTAAAATGCAAAAACTTATGGACAAAATTCTTGGGAAGAATGTAAACCAATATTTCCTCACACTAGCACAAAGTGGTGCTAAACTACCCATAGACTTCAATGTAGATATTCTTAAAGATTCTAACCCCATTGCATTGGGAGATCAAATGGTGGTTAGACATATACCAAAACCAATGGTGGATCCCAACATACCACCCTTATTTTCACAAAATAATGACCAAGTTAGAATGCAACCTATGTATAACCCATTTTTTAGGAAACTGTCACAAATTGAACAAGCAATGGTAGCTCAAAAATATCAAGGAAATTATACACAAAACATGCCACAAGAAACCTCATGTATTGACCCTTCAAACAACACAAAATATCAACAAGGGAAATCGCAATAAAATCCCCAACAACAAGGTGTACCCTAAACAAACTATCAAGGTACCCTTCAACAAAATCTCCAACAACAAGGTGTACCCCAAAAAAACTATCAAGGCAATTCTTCAACAACCCTAAATAATAAGGTGTACCCTAAACAACCAAGGTAATTCCTTCAACAAGATACCTAACAACAAGGTGTACTCCCTCTAAATTGAATCATCATGTACCTCTAACAAAATCCCCTAATAACATGACTCTAAATGAAGTATCAAGGTACTCCTTCAAAAATCCACACAACAAGGTGTACTCCTAAATGAATCTCACTTTCAAGGTACTCTGAAAATAGCACCCATCTCTGTCAACAAATGGCACCCCAAATTATAAAAAAAACTTCCAGTCCCACAAAATGCACTGTCTCACAAATTAGCACCAACAAAACTCTTCAAAGTCCCACAAATATGTATGCTCAAATGATCCGCTTTATTTTGTTCCAAAGTCCCAAAGCATATAAAAATGCAGCACAACATGTACCCAGCACCTGACAGCTCCCAAAGAGGATTCTCTCACCCCATCATAAATTATTCAAGCATTTTGAATTTAATAAATAATTATTATTCATTTCTATTTGAATTACAACTAAAGTCCCATTGATAGGTTGATTGAAAACATCTATAGCTTTCAAAATGGTATCACATTTTTTTTGAATCAAACATAAAAAGTCATATCTCTATGCTTCAGATACTATAGGATTAATTTAAAAAAAAAGAATTTCATGAATCTTTGACCAAGTTAAGGTGGTTAGACATACGAGTTTTATATTTTTTAAAAGTTGTAATAAAAAAATTAGAATTAATTATTTACTTGGAAAAAAATTACAAAAAAATATGTCACATCCAGACATTAGTCCTCTACTTATATCTAAAATATTATAAAAAAATATTATCATTTTATTGTGGTTAGGGTGGTCAACAAACACCTACTTATTTTTTCCCCCAAATTTTAATACCATCAAGATTGAAATTTTAATTGTCACAAATAGATTTTTTTTTAAATAAACCTAGAAGCTTTAGGGATAACACATTCAATTTGCTACAGATTTTGGTTTCTTACATATTTTGGAAAATAATATAGATAACTTATTCAATTTTTATGTCAAGTTTCCTAACTCTAATTTTTCTAAATTTTTTACCACTTAAGGGCCTATTTTTCAATGATGATCCCCCAGCAGATAATCTAATAAAATTTTAAACAAACTACTATGGGTAATACAAATATCAAGGTAGACTCCCAATACATCATCAAGGTATTCTCTAACAACAACAAGGTATACTCACAAAACACACCACCAAGGTAATTGAATAAAGTCCACAACACCAAGGGATACCACAAATGAATTACCAAGGTACACCTCAAACACAACATCATGGTATTGCACAAAACTAAAATCAAACTCCTATTCCACAATAGCAAGGTATACCTCAAACACAATATCATAGTATCCCTCAAAATTAATATCAAGGAGTTCAACACAATCAATACCAAGGAGTACCTCAATATCAATATCAGGGTGTCCACAGACTCAACATACTTACAACGCGTAATAAGGACTCAATCCTCCATATACACAACATGGGCCTCAAGGTCCCATACCTACACAATATCCCATTTATGACTTTCAAAATGAATATAATATAATGATACAACACACAAAATCCCCAAGCAAGCATTCAACCAACAAATATTTAAACGCAATTACAAAACCATCAACCAAAAAGAATATCCTACATGTGTAAAATTGAAATCCAAATAAGAGCTTCATGCTCTACAAGATTATTTTCTTATATCCTTTGATTTTAAACTTATCCATGATAATCTTCCCTCAAAGGATTTGAAATACCAAATATTTGACAAAGTATAGAAGAGGTGTATGTCCCTCCTGCCTCGCCATACCTTTTTAAATTTTTGGAGTAAAGCATATTGGTTTTGTTGAAAATGGTTTTACCTTTAATATATATATGCACATATGCTATAGTGGAGTAAAAGAATGAATTGATCTATGGCAAATAAATGTTTTATATTGTGATAATTATTTGATTGTATTAAATAACGGAATTAGGAATATGTTTTAAATAGTTTTTCTTTGATCATTTTATAAAATTTCTCAAGGAGTATATATATATATATATTTAAGTAGCAATGCTCTAACTATTAACATTTTACCATTACATATTATCTATTCTACTATTTTGCTATTACACTTGGAAGTGTAATCATCTTCTTCATTATTGCGTTATTACCACTTGAAAAATTTAGCTAATATTCAAGTAATGAGAGACATATATTTGATTAGTTAAAATTCGTTGAAATTTCCTAAGCAAGATTTACTTAGAAGCCTTAACATGATTTAGGTAAAAGCATGTCCTTTTCGTGGGAGGAAAGAGAATTTATTTTTAAGAATAAAACAATTTAAAATAAGAAAATTTTGGACATTATTCTAATATTACTATTATTCTTAGAGGAAACTTTAATTTTTATTTATTTATTTATTTTAAATAGACTCCACTAAAGTAAATAGATTTAATCTATATGATTTGATATTATCATAACTAGCTTTTTTTTATATCAGTAATAAATATAGAAACAGATAAATAAATAAATGGAAAAGAAAAAGAAAAATAAAATAAAATAAAATATAAATAATATAATAAAACAAATATTAAGTTTTTCCTTCACCAAAATAGTTTATACACCTGTCTTTTGGAGGGAACCTGACTTTACACTGGTCAGTTCCTAGTGTTTGAAAGCTTCTAAAGCTTTTATTTCCCTCACATCTGTCCTTTGCATGGGCTGGAGCATTTTACTCTCTTCACACCTGTCAATTGCATTTCTTTTTGAGTTGAAAGTTTCTAAAGCATTTTTAATTTTGGGGGGAATAAGTGGGAGAGTCTGTGGAGGTTCTGACGAAGAAAAAAAACCGGAAAATCGTCTTGAGGTTCCCTGATTCAAGCCAGAAGAAGAAAGGTAAGTAATAATACCTCTACTCGTTTTTATGGCTGGTCTGATAACTAGAGAACTTAAATCTCATGTATTTTTCTGCCATGAGTAATAATTTTATTTCAAACTTAAACTCCATATGCAAATAGCCAATTTAATTCTTGTTCCAGCAACTACAATTCTAATTTTTGCTCATTCTTTTTTGTGTTTTCTCTGGCATTAGTTTTTCACCAGTCCTTTCTGTTACCCTCATTTGTATGTGGAAGTATTGCTACGTTAGTTTTCTGTTTCTGTTCTATTTAACAGGCCTTATGTCTGAAAACCATTTTTAACTCGGCAAATGATATCTCTGTAAATAAATAAATAAATAAAAGTTGTAAGAGTCTTGTATTGCGCTCAAGAATCTGGTAGCCTAAAATTGGTTTCTTGTTTATTAGATATTGGGTAAAGACAATTTCTGGGTTCCAGTAGCTGCAGCCCTCAATGAATGAGGAAAATTGCAGCAATATTTATTTTCACATTTCCTTGGGCATTATACAGATGTTTCGTAGGTTAAGAATTTGGCAGTTTAAAAAAAAGACAACTCTTAGTTGAATAAAATCCTTGGTTTGTTGAGTGCAGCTCACATTCTTTTTTAAGATGTTTTGTCATTTGAAATATGATAGGCTAAAAACCTTCTGAAGAGCATTATTAATATGTTGGTGTTATATATTCCAATTTGTAGCCTTTGGGGAATAATCTTTAGCAGCCGTTGATTTATACTAAATACCCAGCTACAGCCATCATGGTTATTGATTGCTCTAACTCTATCTTTCATTTGATCAGTTGTGTCGGTAGGCAGAAATTATTTACAACTTATATAAGTGAAATTTGCAGCTCCATGTTATTAATAATATAAGGGAATATTTATTGATATATATCAATGATTTCTACTGTAAAAAAAAAGAAAGAAAGAAAAGAGAAGTATATTTTTTTATTTGTTGTTTCAAGTTCATTGTATTTTATTGGCATTTGTTGGGTTTTATGAATTTTGGCGTGCTGCAGTCTGGAAATAAGGTTTCCAGTTATGATTTTAGAGTATGTTTATTAAAATCAAAATTACCGCCAAGTTCCTAATAATGTGCACATTTAGATTTTGACATTACTACATCCTTTACCCCACATAATTACATAATTAAGTATATATATAAAAGCTTTGAGTAATTCTCTTGAATTTGGAAAATACCCTGCCGCCTTCATCCGCCAAACCAATTTCTTCAATTGATTTTAACCTATTTTCGAATGGCTCTTTCATTCTATTTTAATCGTTATCTATAGAGCACTGCATTTTGGCATATTGAAATTTGTAATTGAAATTGTTTTTTAAAGTGTTGTATTCAGCCTACTAAGGATTTGATGTCATACATGTATGAATCCTATTTATTTTGCTATTACATTTAAGATTATTTAGTTTTCATCCTAAGACTTAGTATAGGGTTTCTTTAATTCTAAGGAAACTAGAATGAAATCGAATATCCTTGGAACACCAAGGCATGACCATTAGAGTTTCCAAGTTAAGAATAGTTGTTGATTTTTATTAAGCCCTATACATATGTATATTTTGTAATAATGGTTACTAGTTGGAAACTTTGATTTGATGGTGATTAGGTAATAAATATAGTTTACTTGGATATAAGTCAAAATATATAAGTCAAAATAAATATATATCTTATTATACTTATTTTAATATTTTGAGTTAATAGGATCTTGTAGCTGAAATTTTTAAACACTGGTATAATATTGTGGGTTATAGTACGTTCTATGGATTTTGTTAACTTAAATAGTATGAGTAGAATTAAAGTGTTTGTATAATTGATTTAAGCACTTGGAATAAGTAAATCAATCGTTGTGAATATTGAGTGGCTTAATGTCTATATGAGTTAGTTTATTTATTAAAATGTATTTTATTAAGGGTGTGAAAATATGTGTTGAGACATTTACGAAATATGAATATATAACTTCTTTAATTATTTAAAAAGGCTTCTTAATGAACGAACAAGTAAATGTAATAATCAGAAAACTTAGGAATCAAATAAGTAAATATTGATGATTAAAAGATGTAATTAAGTAGAGTGAATTAAAGTTTATAGAATAGAATTTTAAATTTATAAGTAATCTTAATTATATTATTATGAAAGAAAGGTATTCCATAGATTAAAATTAAAGAGTTAACTATGATGGATTTGTAAAATAAATGCAATTGAATATATACGAAAATTTATTTGATTTAATAGATAAATGAGTTGGGAGATGGAATAGGGGAAATTGATTAATTAGTTTTAGGAGATTGATTTCAATATTTAGAAGCTAATAATATGAATAGGATGGATATTGGTTGCAGTATTTAATTAAAGGATCTTGATTTGAATAAATAAAGTTACTAATTGTTAGTAGGAAATCTTGTCGTGTAGTTAGTCATCATGTATTAAGGATGATGAAGTATAGAATCCTCACATTTATTAGTTTAAGAGGAAATATATGTGCTTTTAGAATATTATTAATTATTGTATCTAATTTAAAATGGGAAGGTAGGTTAAAAATATTAACTTGAGATTTCTTTTAATATAATGGAAATTAAAATATGAAGTATATATCTACTTCTTCTTATATGTTCTTTTATTTGGTGTTTTAATTTTATAGTATTAATTTTGTGATTTTTTTTAATTCTTTTATATTTATTTTAGTTTAAGAATTAAATAAACATTATTTTAATATCTAATTCCTCACATCTTATAGAATTATCCTAGGAACATTGATTCTCTTATTTGTATATTCTAGAAACCATGGGTAAATCAGGAACAATGATGCCCTAGGCAATATATTAACAAAATCTTAATGTTGTGTTGTTGTCAAAACCATACCATTATTGATTATGTTAGTTTATTATTTGGATTTTATATATATATATCATCTTTCTATTGGTGTTAGCACTTTAAATGATCCTTGAAATGGTTTCATACATTAAGCTAACATTTCATAATTTCATTAAGTTACAGAGTTCAAGTGTTATTTTTTTCAGTTATACACGATTGTTGATAGTGATTTGATATCTGTTGAAAGTTTATTTATATTGATGAAATGGGTATATTGTATAGTTTTATCCTTAATTTTATAATCAATAATTTTGATGATTGATTTGATTTGGAATTTAAGGTTGATACAGATTATGGCGGTTGATTTGTATGGAGTTGTTTATATTATCATTAATTCAGTTGAAGGTCTCGTTATGATATTGCCTCTTTTATTCCTCTCTTGTCGTTTAGTGATTGTGGAAGTTATATAGTCATTTTGTGGGTCCCTTGATGTGAGTCTTCATGTTTGCGTTAATTCTAATCGAGGGGACTTTATGTAGTGACTTTCTTGTAGTCATATTTCGTGTTGGTTGGGAACCCGAGGTGTTTGAAGTACCCTCAGTGGGAGTTTGTGGATTTTTAGTATTTTTAGGCTTCAGATGGAGAAACTTGAATTTTATTGATTTTCCATGGTTGGACCTTTGTGATTCATTGATCTTATTTTTGATTTTTTTGAGTTTTGTGGGTGGTACCTCCTTTTTTCTTGTTTCAATGATATGGAATGGGTTTGCGAGATGGTTCTTGCCTCACATGTTGTGTGATATGTACTCCTTATTTTTATATGAGATGAGGTACACCCCTTGTGTGTTTTGGTTGGGTACCCATAGGGAGTGGCTCTTCATGGGGGTCTGGTGCATAAAGGGGCTGTTAGGGTAACCCATGGAAGAGTTTCCTAAATAAGTGATAATATAATTAATGAACTAGTAGGTTTGGGTAGATAAACACTAAACAAGATTAATTATGAGCCTCACCCATACCGTTAGTGCTTTCACGGGCTAAGGATGGGATGAGAAGACCTAGTTGGTAAGATCACTGCCTTGTCCTCACGAAAGGTAAGTGGTCCCGCATGAGTCACCCTATGGAGCGGTCGCCTTGAGATAGGCAGCCTGGATAACCATAGATGGAGGCGGTGCCTTGTGATAGGTTGCTTGGCTAATCCATGCAAGGCCATGCAATGACACTCTCCTACAGTACCCATTTATTTTCCTTGTTTGGTTTCCTTTGGAAGTGTTGTTGAATTGTTGATGTTGTTGAGGCTATTGGTTCTTGGTGTTTGTTGTTGAAGCCTCCAAGTTCTATCCTTTAGTGTTGCACACATGCCTCACGACAACTTGATTGATGTTAATGAAAGGTGCCTTGATACTTATTGTTGGTTGATATTGCGATTTCATTTGAAGGCTTTGGGTCCTATTGTTGTTAGCACCTCTTTTGGTTATTTAGTGTTGATCTATAATATTGGAATTTGGTTTTGTTGGACTTTCCATTACTTTGTCTTAGTTAAATGTGTTGATGATGTGAGATGTAGTCTTGTGTTGTTGTTGCTCTTGTCGTGGAGCCTCATTTGCCATTGTTCACCTAACTATTTTGGGTGTGGGTCCCTCTTGTCATCTCCTAGCATAGGGGGGTGGGTCTTCGGACCCATGCGGTTGGGTGGAATGTGCTATACACCCCATTGGGTTCCCAGGTTGTGTTCGTGTTGTGGAAGCGGATACAAAGTTTCCAGAGCTTCACTTGGTTGAAAACTACTCTTCACTTTGTACCTTATTCTTCTTTGGTGTATCATTTTGTATTTGACGTATCTTTTCCTCTGCATGATAGGATGTATATGTACTCTAGAAGTGATTTAATGTACTCCTGAAGTGATGTAATGTACTCCTGAAATGACTGTAATGTATTATTGTGTCCATGATGTATTGTATTTGTGGAAATATGCTCCACCATTGTAATTTTGAACTATGAATTGAAATGTACTAGAATGATGTATGTATCCTTTATATTTCCTTTGATCATGGATGGTTATATGTTATCTTTATGTAATCTTGATTCGTTCGTCATCATCATGGTTTTAGTTTTAGGATTTCATGATGTTGTCTCGTTTACCCCAGAGGACGTAATGGTCTTTGTAATTGTATATAATTTCCTTATATGTAATATATGTTCATGTTCATTTGATGTATCATTCGACTTTCAAAAAAAAATTTTACGGTAATTTATTGTTTTTGTTGTTCTTTGGGGTTTGCATGGCGGGGTGTCACACTCTCCCTATCACTTTATCTCACCATTTGTACCTCTCTATATCTCTCTCTCTCCATCTTCCTATATATCTCTCTATCCCTTCCTCTCCATCTCTCCCTCTCTATTCCTAACTCCCTATCTTTCTATATCTTTATCTCCTTTTACCTCTCTTTATCTATATATATTCTCTCCATCTCCCTTTATCTTCCTCTTTTCCTTTCTATAGAGAGAGATAGAGTGAGTGGAGATAGAGAGAAGTAGAGAGGGAAAATCAGAGAGGTAGAGAGGAGAGAGAGAAGAAAGATATAGAGAGATATCTAAATGGAGAGGAGGGAAAGAGGGAGGGATGAAGGGAGAGATAGAGAGAGAGGTAAGGTGGGAGGGATAGAGGGGGAGGTAAGTAGAGAGAGGGAGGGTGAGGGTATATAGATAGAAGTATGGAGAGAAGGGGAGAGAGAGGTAAGGTGGGAGGGATAAAGTGAGAGGTAGGTAGAGAGAGGGGGTCAGTGGAGATAGAGAAAAGTAAAGAGGGAGAGGGAGAGAGGGAGAGAGAGAGGGAATAAGATGTAGGTAATGAGAGAGGTAGGGTGGGAGAGATAGAGGGTGAGTGGAGATAAAGAGAAGTAGAGAGGGAAGGTGAGAGAGAGGTAAAGAGGAGAGAGAGGTTGAAGAGAGATATAGAGAGATATCTAAAGGGAGAGACAAGGGGAATGAGGGAGGGATGGAGTTAGAGGTAGATAGAGAAAAGTAGAGAGGGAGGGAGGTGTTGGTACAAAACTAACATGTTTATCGTTTTGCCTAAATTGGTGATATTATTGTATTTTATAGTTTAATTTTACCTTTTATGTCAATCCGAGATGTAAACTTATGAAATACGTAGTGGCAATTCACTCAAGGGTTGAGGGCAACAAGCTAAGTCTTGAATGAATGCACTATATGAAAATAAATCGTTTTATAATACTTTCAAACCTATTGCAAATTAAAATAATTTTGCACTACAAGAATTATAATGACACAACTGGCAACAAAAATTGTTACTTTCAAGCTACACGAACTATTACTTTCAAGCGACAAGAGTTGTGTAAATTGTTTTCAACTGCGAAAAACACAATCATTAATTCTGAACACTTAAATTACTTTTAAAATCTAGTCACACCAAATCTATATCACACTTAATAAATCATTAAAATCATTCATACACACAAAAATCATTCCTTGCATAAAACAATCAAAAAATATGTTCAATCAATGGCTAAGGTGTGGGGCCTACTTCCTACTCGGCTAATTGAAGGAAGCACTTTAGAAAATTTGCAAAATCAACTTAAATGACAATATTCCTTTGATAATAATTTCGATTTCATATTAATTTTACTTGAAAAACTCTATGCCACATGAGATAGCTTATATAGCTTTTAAATACAAACATAATATCCAAATATATGTTTACAGTTTATAGTGTGATGGCTAAAATACATTAATCAGATTAAGAAAGAGTTGAATGGCCCGCGACCACTCTTTATTAAGACACTAAACCAATTTACTCAACAATATACTAAATATACTACTTATGTTTGATTGAAAATTGAAACAAGATCACAACAATCTTCACAAGGGATCTTCATCATTCCTTCCCACGACTATAGGAGATCTATTTTCACACACAACTGTTGATATTAGTACTCCTAAATATTTACCTTATAAGGTATATTTTATACTTTAACCCATATTAATCATGAGTATGTGCACCAAGATGGGGGGCCAAAAAGTGGCCACTCCACTTTTTAGTCCCAAAATAGAGAAAACACGAACGTGTTATAATCATATATGCTTGCATTATAGGTTGATAGTGATTGAGCCTAGGCTTGGTCATTACCAAGCCAAAACGTGAGTGTATTATAACATGCTTGTGTTATGGTTTGGCTTCAAAAAATGTGAGTGTATTATAAGGTGTTCATGTTTTGTGTTGCATTTAATTTTTTCTCTTTCTCTTTCTCTTTCTCTTTCTCTTTCTCTTTGTCTTTTTCTTTCACATTTACTTTCTTATACTTTAAGTTATATTTCATGTATATAGTTTCAAGATGTTTGAGAGTGGTTTTGGATCTCTAGGAGTTACAATGCAAATTCTAGTTTTTTTGAAGATCTTATATATTTTTAGATAGTCAAATTTCAATTATCAGCAAGTTGCATCATCCTTATCTCTCTCTATCCTACTCATTGTTTATCCCTTATGCTCTAGAGCTCACTCTCTCACTATCTTCATCCCTTTATCTGAATCTCTCTCCCTTCAGCTCAAGATCTACTTCTCCACCTATTCATCCTTCTTTCTCTCTCTGTAACGCCTGTCGTGCAAACCCCAGAGAACACATACATAGCAAATAATTTTTTTTTAAAACAATTACATTAAACATGCAAATACATTATACCATAATCACCCCACACATTACATAACATTAACACACTTAGTTCTCTGGGGCACGTGAGGTTACATTGCAACAACTAAACGAAAATAAAGATAAAGATTACAACAATATTATTTATATTAAAATAACCATGAATAAGGATACATCCAAAACCATGACGCAAGAATAATAGACATCACATAATATATCCATGATACATCTCTTAATAAAGATACAAATTATCCTAACTATTACATCATTGTTATAATATTACATTACAATCTTTTGATAATTGAATTACATTGAATTTCCCAACATGGGGAGTGATACAAGAATAATGAAATATGAAGTACAAGTGATTACAGGTACAACTCCAACGGTGGAAAAGCTGAGAAGACAAGATGCTGATGGGGAACCCAACGGGTGCGGAGCACGTTCCACCCAACCATGTGAATTACAAGTGACGAGGAAGTGAACCCGACCATGAATGTCAAACCGACTCAACAACAACATGAAACAAAACAAGTACAACTCAAAGCATACAATGAACAACCATCAACGTTCACAAATCACATAACAAGTTGAAACTACGAAACTCATCACAATAACATGAAGTATCACCACTTAGCAATCATGAAACAAATTCACAAGATCGAAAGCATCATAAAGATACAATATCCAGAAGAACCGCAACAACATCCAAAATACATTTCCAAATAAACCTGAAACAATAAAAAGAATATGATTCCATATAAGTCTAAAACAACAATTCAGTACACAAATTCCAGAGGCAACCAGAAACAAGCCAAACGGGTGTCAAATGGAGAGGGTCATCGCATAGCTCTCATGGGATCCCCTGGCACTTCCTCCAACTGAGGCGCCGACACCCATCTATGGACTCCCTAGCCCTCGAAAACAACATAAAGATACAATATCCAGAAGCAACGAGAAACAAGAACAAAGGTGTCTAGTGGAGAGTGTCATCGCATAGCTCTCATGGGATCCCCTGGCACTTCCTCCTAATTGAGGCGCCAACACCCATCTATGGATCCCCTAGCCCTTCCTCCTAACTGAGGCGCCGACACCATAGGGTAGCTAATGCGGAGCTGATAATCTCTCATGAAGACGAGACTACGACTTTGCCAACCACGACCTACTCAGTCTATCACTAGTCTACAGTAGCCCTAATGCATAGACGAGGAATCCAGTTTTAATTATCTTGTGTGTTTTACTACCCATCCCCCTAAATTCTATTTTTAGGTTATCACTTGTTTAACTACTCTTACGTGGGTTCCCCTGAGCACTTCCTCTTACCCGAGGCACCGGCGCCCACGAAGAGCCACTCTCCCTATGACCCTAACATAAATCAAAACTAGGCAAGGGTTGTACTATCACGAATAAAACATATAACTCAAAACATAAACAAGCGAGGCAAATCCATCTCACAATAGCTCATAATCAAAATGCCAATACCCACGTACAACCCTTCCAAAAGTAATTCTAATAAATTTCCAATTCCAAGATCACAACCACACGGAATAACATTCATAGATTAAAAACACGCCTCTGGAACTAGGGTTACAAAATCAACAATAGGTTCCCACATCGAAGAATAAAGTTACAACAATTAAATGGAAAACGATAACCAGATCACGTAAATTCATAACTTAAAGTAAACGATTAACCCAATTACACAAAACACTCCAATTTTGAAACGATATAAAGAAACACAAGAAGTTAATAATCCTACGTCAAAATATTTAATTCTTAACAAAAGACATCCGATAAAAATCTAAAAACACATTAAAACCTCCGACCAAGAAAACTCGAGAAACCATTGAAATTAAAACATACAATAACAATTTCATTGTCATATAAAATTTATTTCATTTAATAACCCATAAGAATCCAACTTTACAATTTTCACAATTAAATCCCAGTCAATAAATTCTAATTTTGCAAACTATTATAAATACAATTTATTGCGTATATATAATAAATATATTTACATATATATAAACATCAACTATATGTATCTACTAACATTTTGTTTTCTTTCTAATAATTATCAAACTTTTACAAATAAACAAAAATGAATATATCTATCCTCAAATTGTGAGTATACACACTATCACTATATATATATATAAAATAACATTTAACAACATTTAAAAATATAATATTAAATTTATATAAAAACAATTATTCAAAAATAGATTAATACAAATATACACGTTTAAATTAAAACAAACAAATAATAATAAAAAAAAACATTTTGAAAGTCCCAACCCGCAGGGACCACCGGCGCCAGTCCACGGACTGCGCGCGGCAGTCCGTATGACTGCTGCGCCAGCAGTCCACGGACTGCCTTGACCGCCCGTGGCCTGGCGCAGGGCAGGGGAGTGGGTACGGCTGCGCCGTCCCTCTCCTCTCCTATTCAAATCATTTTTTTAATTTTTTTTTAATATAAAATTTTATTTATAATTTTTAATTTCATTTAATTTTTTTTATAAACTAAAACTTCGTCCTTCATCAGGTACGGGATGTCGTCGGCCAATTTGGCCACAGAAAATAAAAAAATAAAATTTGATTTAAACAAAATTTCGAATATATAAATTACTATGCACAAAAACATTTAATTAATAAATATGTATATATATATATATATATGAAATTTGTGTATATATATATATATACCTAGAATATATTCATTTAAAAAAATACAGAAGAATAATTATTTCAGTCACAGGCACAGAGGACAGAAAGACAGTATAAACATAATATATATATAAAGGATGTGTCTCATAATCTCCAGAATAATTTTTTTTTTAAAAAGGGACAACTATGTATAATTTTCAGAAAACCAAGAACAATCAATTTAAGAATATATTGTCTAATTTCAAACTCAACATTTAATTGATACCAAGATGAAAGAATATTTTTCAGTAGTTTTCTCTTTTTAATAAATTTGCTCTTTTCTAAAGTTTTATTTCTCTTTCACCAAATGATCTAATTTTTTTTTTTTCTATTTTCTTAAATCAGAAGACTAGAGAGAAGGAGTAGGTTAAAACCTGGAGTCCTACGCTTATTCGAGAACTTGATGAAGATTGTTTCTGACGGTCTTTACGAAGAGCTCCTCCTTCCTGCTTCAAATCTTCTTTGAATCACCGTGCTCAAATCTCAAACCGATTCTCTGTTCAGAAAACTTCTCCAAAGCAACCCAGTAACAGATTTCCAATTCCTTTCAAGAACTCTCCTCAAATAAAACAAAAAAGAAAATCTAATATCCTTTCTAAATTTTCAGAATACCAAGCCAAAATCTTATTCCACTTCTGTAACAATCCTCCTCTGTGTGTGTGTAAAACTCGCAAAAATTCTTAATTAATTAAAAAGGTAATGTCCCTCTCTTCCAAAAACTCTAAAAAAAAATCAAAATTAAAAGAAAATCATTCTTTAAAAGCAAGCTTTTTAATTAGATCTATATTCCTATTTGCTCTCACAATCTTTTTCATTCTTTTATTTGTTTTATTGTTTTAATTTCTGCTTTTGCAACTTTACTTGCACAACACATTACTTATTTAATTTAAATAAATTATTCTAATAATTATCCTCCACCAGATAATTGATTAAAATAGTTAAAACACTTTTAATATTTAATTATTATTTAATTGAAATATATGACTTTCAAAATAATTAAAATTATTTAAATATTTAAAAAGAATTTAAATCTAACATTAAAACCACAATTACTTCCATCATTAAAATCGAATACACCACAACATATAAAGTACCAACATTAATCAAAAGACGATAAAATACAAGACACAACCGACAAATGACGATAGTTACAAACATGAACAATACCAATCAAAACGAGATGATCTGACATCATGGGACGGGAGGACTTCATCGTCACCTCTGTTTCAACATTTAACCGTTGGGTTATTGGTGCTCGCCCTGTCCTGCCGAAGCAGGTGGAGTCGAGACTTGTACCTGCAATACCTGCATACAGATGAAGTTGTGTACATATGCATACATATATATATATAATCGAAGCATTAAATTAAAGCACTACATTGTGAGAAGGAATTGCAACATAACAGGGCACTCGCGAACGAGTGATGCTATGTTGTCCTTCATCACACCTATTCTAACAATTATACTATAACCAATCAATTAATATTTCTAACTAACAATCATCACATAACATAATTCATTAAATCATTGCATCATAATATAATTTTGAAAATCAACTAACATCTAACCAACCATAATGTCATGCAATAATCAAATCCTCAAGTGTATAAACATAATCACCAACAGTCTACTAATGGAATAACAACATCATCAAATGTGTAACTATCCAACTCACACAATAACAGTACCATCATAGCCACAAGTAGCAAACGAACGCATAGAAAAATAATAAATCCAACTAGTAAGAGGAGGGGTACTACATCCTCCCCCCCATAAAATCGGCTTACTCCTGGGAGCCGGTAAACAAAAGGAAATAAGATTCCCAAATACAGGAGGCATCCTCACACACCAAGACGGTGAACTAATCACCATTAGAAACTAGCATCAAGCTCACACATAAGAGTAACAAATAATATTAAAAGTATTAGTAACATGGGGTATTACATCCCCCCCCCCAAGGATATGGCTTACTGCAGGAAGCCATTAAA
>VDFB02326317.1:0-14704 GCA_007258455.2 Sequoia sempervirens | reverse complement strand
AAAAAAATAAAACATTTAAAAATTTAAATACAATTTAATCTAACATTAAAATAACAATATTACCCTTATTTAATTAATTTAATCACAACTTATAAAATACCAACAAAAATAAAATACGACAAGACACAAACGACGACCACAAAGAACGACAATTACAAGAACGCACAAAACCATTTAAACAAGATGGTCTGACATCATGGGACGAGATGACTTCCAAGTCATCTCTGTTTCAACATTATGCTGCTAGTTATAGGGCCACCGTCTCCGGCCAAGGTGTGGAATCGAAGACCAAAAATTCCGCAATCCCTGCATACAAACAATGTTGTGCACAATATATCTATTTAAATACAAGCACCTTGTGAGAAGGAATCGCAGCGTAGCAGGGCACTCGCGAATGAGTGATGCTACGCCATCCCCTCACCATAACCACATTAGCAACTACAACATTGAATATAAAACAACATCACTAAGATATACAAATCACCTCATATCATCATGAATAATTACTAATTCACTGCATCACCACCTAATACTGCATCTATATAAAAGCATCACCAATTAAATGCAATCATAATATAATATCATACTCACAAAAATACCATTAGAAGCTCTTGTCCCATCTTCTTCTTCTGATTCCTTAGCTAGACTACCTGCACATCTCAGGTGAGAATGGAGGGATACTACAGGTTCATAAAAATTATATTGTTTAGAACTTATATGAATAGTTAAAAGATTAAGTATATGAGGTATATATGGACTTTGGTTTGTGGTTTATGAGAAAAGATCGATATGTTGAAATACATCTTTAGTTATTTAAAGAACGTGTACTTTTTTATGATTGTTGATTTAAGTGAATTCTTGTTGGTATTGTATGGGCAATATTGTTATGATTGTAAATTTATGAGTGTACTTTGGTAGTGCTAAGTTTTTCTTCTGGAGACTAGGGAACTCTTTGATTGAGTTGTTTGTTCTATTTGGAGTGATTTGTTTATGTAAGTCTTCCAGATGGGGTTTTCATTTAATTGCGTGGGTTGTCGTAATATGTTAGTCAACCGTTGTATTGCCTTGGGTAGGGAATATAGTTGTATCCATTTTTTTTACCTAGTTTTCATGAACGAGGATGGTTTGTGCCTCCTTTGGAAGGAGCGGTTTATGTGTTTGTTGCCTCCAATGTTTGGAGAGGGTTTTGAATTTTGTTGCCTCCTGTGTTGGAGTGGATTTTCATTTTATGTTCCTCCTAGAGTTGGAGTGGTTTTATCTTGTGGGTTTACACTTGGGATTCCCTTGGTGATTGGTTTTTCTTGGTATGTTGTCAAGTAGAAGAATGGCTTTTGTTAGGGGCCAGAGCCCAAAGAGGTAAATTGGGAAACCTTCAGAGGTGGTTTAATCAAGTGATAACTAAAACAATATACTTAGAAGTTAGGTAGTTTTTCACATTAATTAAGATAATTGAGCCTCACTCATGGATGAAAGGGCTTGTATAGACTTGGGATGAGACAGGAAGGCCTAAAATGGCAAGGTCATCTATCTTGTCCTTACAAGAGGTATTTGATTCCGCATGAGTGAGTATGGGTGTCGATTTGGTAGAGGCCACCAGGACAACCCATAGTGGGGGCCAGAGCCTAGGAAGATTCCCATAAGATATCCCATGTTAAGCTATGTGATGACACTCTTTCTATGAAAATAGTTGGTATTTGGTTTTATGTGTTTGTTCTTCTTATCATACTCGATCTGTTTTATTTCTAGAAGTAATGAGACCAATGTCAGTGATGTTGGAATTGTACTTGTGTTATTCTTATGGATGTATGGTTCATGTGATTGGTTGTGTTAGTGTGAGTTAGCTGTGTCTAGGAGTTGATGGTCTTGTCTAGAGATTCCTTGTTACTATCTCCTAGCACGAAATGACCGGGTATCACATGGTTGGTGGGCGTGCATAAATCCATTTAGGTCATCTTCTTATTCATGTGGGTGAGGTTTTTTCCAGTTGGAGAGCTCATGGGATCCAGTTCTCTCATGCTTTATTCATTCATTATTATTGTAATTTTATTACCCCTCTTTTGTATCGAGGTGGGAGATGTAATTTGTAACCTTGTTTATTGGAATTACCTCATTCGGGGAATGAGTGTTGTAATCTTATTGTAAGGTATATTATTGGAATCATGTGGTATCTCTTATGCCTTTTGTGTAATTTTATCATGTATGGAATTTTGTGCATTTAGTTTGTTAAGAAAATAAATGTTATGTTTTAATTCATGTATCTTGTGTGGGTTTAAGTAAACTCAGTCTCGTAACCTTAGGGGTTGTTTGCAATGTGTAGTGAACTTTCATACTTTTTGTACTTAAACAAAAATAAATTATTGGTTTGAGTTGTTAATTGCAACTTCCCCTAGGGTTGTGTGGCGGGCGTTAGATTTTATTGATGAAGGAACATTTATAGGTTGAAAAACATCAATATGAACCAAGTTTGATATCTCATTCAACCTTGTAGAGATCAAAATAAATTTGACATGATTTTATTTTCCATATGTGCAATGTTCATAGAAATAAAAATTTAAAGAATACTATTTATTCCCTATTCAAGGATTGAATGATTTTTCATTGATGTGATATTATTTTTTATGCCATGATTTAAAAATGTACCATTTTAGTGACATCTTAAAAAATTTCTTGGTGAAATCTTGAAAAAAATCAATTTTAGAAATCTGAGGTGTTTCATAGGTGACACTTTGAAATTTTTCCTAATGAAAACTTGAGGAATCACTTGGATGATGAGTTAAAATTTATCCTTGCTAGAAATTTGATCTATTTCCTAGGAAATACCTTGTAAATTCCCCTTGTTGGCAATTGAAACCTAGAAAGAGGGGTGCTTTATTAAAATGAGGGGTTCACCAATTTTACTATAAATAGAAAGGGTAAAATGGGGTATAATGCACCTATTTTCCTCTATTTCATTAGGAAAAAGAGATCCCTTGAGCCAAGGTTGACTTTCAACCCTTAGGTGAGTTGACCTTGAAGGAAATCTTGTCATTTTCCTTATGATCTAGGATGGAGCAGGTCTGCTAAAATAACACTTTTGGGGGAAAGAATAAAAATAGTAAACTAACCCAAAAATTAAATGTAAAACATGAAATTAGAAGATTAAACATTAATCTATCAGAACCTGCAACTTTCAGAAAGATTTGAGATGGTTTATTATTTTTTCACCTTTCATCAAAATGTTGTTGTAGGGTGTCCTCTGGTACTCATTCACTAAAGGGAAAATGGCTCTTTGTAGGGATTTTTGAAATCTATTTGTAGGTCCTCTATTCCTCTATCTACACTTCTAAATTCTTTGAATTTCACAGTTGGAAAGTCAAAAATAAATCCTATAGGTGATTTTTTGTGGCATGATGACAAATTTGACAACTTTTCCAATTTTGCACTATAAGAGATCTTAAATCCTTCTTCAACCTAAGATCTGCAAAACACACAAGAGGTATTTTTATTTTTATTTTTGGTGAATGGGGGTTTTCCTTGGTTAAACCCTATTTTGGTAATTAAACCTTGAATTGAAACAATGAAACATAAAATTAATGATGAATGAACAAGTGCTATGTTGAAACTCATCAAACCCTTGATTTGAAACCCTTTAAGGACTAAAATTTAGTAGATCTTGCATAAAATGGCTTGATTGCTGATATGGTATTGATTTGATAGCTTGATTATTGATTTGAAACTTGAAACCTACATCACAATGTTAGCTCCAAAAATATGCATGATGCTTGATATCTTCAATGCTACAAAAAATGCTAGGGAAATATACTCTTGAACACATTTGACAATAATCTTAGCTCTTGTAAAGTTCACCTCTTGCTTCCAAGATTTGAATTGATAAAAGACCTTGATTTTATAGAAAATTTTCTAATTTCCCAAAAATTAAACATTACAAGTTGAAACTTAAATCTTGAATTTAGGACCTTAAGATGCCACCAAAAACATGTTTTAAATTTTAATTTGTGATCTTAAGGGGTCTACACATTCGCCCAAGGGTGAATGGGTCTTGACCTAAATAATCAAGACCTATTCATTTCTTGGTGCTAATAATGATAAATGCATTAATTAAATCACAACTCTCCTTTTAGTAACTACAACTAATTAGGCTTGTAAATGTAAAATTTAAGAAATTAGAGGCTTAATTAAGTCCATTTAAATTAAGGGACCCAAACATAGTGTGAAATGTAAAGGAGTACATTTGTTGACAGTACAACAACTTAAGTTGTTAGTTAGGTGATTTTTGTTGTCTCCTCTACCCAAGAACTTGATACATCATCTAGGTGATAGATTGGGGTCTATGAAAACCATGTAAGGTATCCCTAGTACAAAAAAAATCACTTATGTGAAATTATATTTGGCAAGGATATCCCTATTGCACCAAAAGCCATAAATTATTCATGCAAACTTGAAATGAGGTGCCATTTTTTGAAGTTGTATAAATTTTTAAGATGAATTAAATTTAAAATCATTTTATCTCCATAAGGTCTTTCCTCAAGGATAACTTGACCTTGTTATTTATAAGAGAATTATTACCTCTTTTATTCATTGTGGTCTCATTCGAGTGATAACTTGACATGCCCTTACCCTCTCTTGAGGTATCATTTGGGCTACCTTTTTTCTCCAATGATTTATCATGTGGGAGATACTAATGACCCTTTCTTGAGGCATCACTTAGGGGATAAATTATCATCTCCTAAACCTTAGAGGTATAACTCCATGATATTTTATGGAGTTAAATAAAATAAAATTGAGGAATTTTACTATATTCGAGGATCAAGTTTAAGAAAAAATCTAACCTAAATTACCTTTTCTAAAACCAAAATTCCTCTAAACATTCTAAAAATTTATATTTTAAATATGAAATGCACTCCAAAATTATTCATCTTGTTCATATGTAATATGTTCCTCACCAAAATTGGGATATGAAACACACCAAATAGAGTCTCAACTCTTTCATATCTATACACAAGCTTAGTGTTTCCACAAACCACAATTCAATGAGATGTATTGTCTCCTAAGAAAATTTGTCCATAATAATCTCATTTTCGTAATACTAATTTTCATGGGGTGCCATAGAAATAATATGCAATAATATATCAACCATGTATATACACAAGCAATGCATAATAAAATATGCTAGAAACACAACTCTAAATTCTCCTTGAGAGGATCTTGTAGAGTAATCCCTAAATTTAGTTTTTTTCTCTCTATATAGTCCTTAATGTGACATTTTTTCATTATTCTAATATTTCACCTTATATTTTTTGAGAGACTTCAATATACCTTTGTATTTTGATTTTTTTTCTATTTTTATTGTTTATTTTTCCTTCATGTATTTTTATGGAAAAATGTTCCTTTATAAAATCCATGGATTTTCACCTTGTTTCCTCAAATTAAAAAAGTTACAACTAGATCCTAAAAATTAAAATTAGAGGTGGTGCTATGAATATCCATACTAATATTTTCCCATAAATTTGGAAAAGATATAGTAAGGATATGCATTGATCTTCTTCATCCATGTTGACCTTAGTAGATTCTAACCGATTTATCAAGATGTTAAAATGATTCAAATTCTTTATAACTAAATCACAATCAACCGTTCTCAAAGAATACAATTTTTTTTCTTAGAAAATAATTATTAACTAAAGACTTAGCTTGATAAAAATCTCCAATTTTCTCCATTAAATTGAAACAATATTCTTGGTAGAGACATTAAAAAGTATTGAATTTGAAAGGAACAATCTAATGGTTGACCTATCCTTTCTATCTACTTTTTCTTAGTCTTCATTATTTATTGATGAAAGTTTTGACCCACCAAAAAAAAGCATTGTTCATGATTAACTAAGAGGTATTCTAACTCAAGCTTTCATAACTAAAAATTTATTCCAATAAATTTTTTGATCTCCATTATTCAAAAAATGCTACCTATTTTTTTTTATTTTTTTTTGTATCTAGCAAATATTCACTTATGTAGAAAAATCCCATTGAAACTAAATATAAGGGCCTTTTTATTTTCAAACAAGGATAAAGAGTTCATTAGGATTTGATACTATAAAATTTAGATATGGAGATATCCACCCATGATCTATAGGCTTAATAGAAAGCACAAAGTACTTAGAAAAAAATATGACAAGAATAAATTGTATTCCTATTAAAGAATGAAAATATAATGATATGATAGCTTAAGATTGCAATGAGAACCCTTTGGTTATATAGACCAAGGTGAGACATAGGACAACATAGGATTATGAAAATGTCTTAATATTATGATATGAGACATAAAGTGATAAGTATCCTATGTGTACCCTAAATAAAATTAATTAACAAGTGTGAATAGAACCTACTAGATAATATACTTATTTATACCAACAATCCCCTTAAGTGCAAATTATAGAGAATGATAAAATATGTAAGAATACAATTATGGAAGGATGGGTCCTAAATACTAAGCCATGTTAGGTATCCATGTACAAATGAATCTCTCACAAAAATAAAAAAGAGAAAACCTAGTAGGAAAAAATCCTCCCTAAAAGAGAAAATACAAAATAATCTCAAAATTATGAAAAGGAAAACCCCCCATGTGAGAAAAATTTCCCCCATAAGAGAAAGGAAGAGAAACAATACAACCCCTGATCAATGCATTTTTTTTTTTTTGCTAATAGTATATGCTTGAGACTAGATTTAGAAGATAGTCCACAATTATCAAACAACATTGATCCCCTTAGGAATAAATAAAACCAATGGTGTATGCATGATGTATTCTGATTCCTAAACTTAATATAAGGGAAGAAAACTCAAAATGTACGAAGCATTTGAAAATTGCTCAAGTGTCTCCATGTCAATGCCAAAATATTTTCCACAACCAAGTTAGGTGTTCTAGTCCACAATGATGAAGATGAAAATACATAATCTAGTAGAACAAGATCCAAAGACCAAAATAATTCCTTCAAACATTTCTCAAGAGTCTCCAAGACAATTCCAAACTATGACAAATTATCATATGAATAAATAACAAGAGATTCTAAGGGTTCCCCCACAACATTTAAACAAGATGATGAAACTCCATAGGAGAAAGCATCAAAGAGAATACGCATATCTTCAATAGTGTCCTCCAAGTATAGCAAATAGGACTCAAAAAACCAAATTACAATTTCTATCAAGTACTCATTTGAAGAATTTGTATTTCTAACACTATAAAAATCCGAATGGTATCAGGACATAATAACCTGACCAAATAACCCTGGACAGAATAACCCGGCCAAAATAACCCAAGGACAAAATAACCCAGGGTCATAATAACCCATGGACAAAATAACTCGTGGTCAAAATAACCCATGGACAGAATAACCCATGGTCATTTTAGATCAAGCTAGTAAACTAGAAATGACATAAAATAAATTTTAAATATGATTGTGAGGCACCATAGAGGCTATTTAGGTCATTTTTAGACCATATATCCATTATATACCCCTAAAATAGTCTTAAAACACCTTTAATATGCTTAAATAACCTATAAAATGGTAAATAAGTATAAAAATAAAGGCAATTTCGTGGGAATAAGTTGATTAAGAGTTATTATGAAAAGATATAAATGAAAAGCCATTAAGAAGATATATAAAGTGGTGGAATTAAGAGAAGTAAAGAAACTTGATGCATTAGCTTTCGTGCCTCAGATAGACGTAATTGATGCATTTGAAACACTTCAACAATATCCTTATTATACAGAACATGAGGAGACCCTGCAACCCATAATTGATTATTTTGAAGACACATGGATGGGACAACTAACAAGAAGAAGCAACAAACGATCACCCAAGTTCCCAATCACAATGTGGAATTTCTATTCAGCTACTCAAGATGATCTTCCCATAACCAATAATACTATTGAGGGATGGCACAGAGGATTTAGTGAATTGCTTCAAGCATCGCACAACTCAGTCTAGAAATTCATCAAAGTAGTGAAAAAAGAACATAGTCTCCAAGAGAATAGAATAGAGAAATATATGGCTGGATACACTGGGCAACCAAGTAGGAAAAAATATCGTGAACTCAAAGAAAGACTAAAAAGATTGATTGATGGTTATGAAAACCATAACATTTTAGATTATATAAGAGGCATTGCTCATAATTTGACACTTTAATTGAAATTTTGAATAATAATTTTTTTTTAACAACATACATGTAATTTATAAATTTTGTTTTCCTTTCTCTATATTCTTATGGGGATATTTTGTCCATGGGTTATTCTGACCACGGGTTATTTTGGCTTGGGTTATTATGACCCTGGGTTATTTTGTCCCTGGGTTATTATGACCGGGTTATTCTGTCCAGGGTTATTTTGTCGGGTTATTATGTCCTATAACCGTGTCGAATCATTAGAACACATAGATGTAACAATACTAATCCCATTAGAAGAAATAGTATATGGAGATGTGATCTCAATAGGGGATAGGAAAAAAGAAAGTATTAATATAATTTGAATATTCAAGATATTCAATATATTCAAGCTCCTCTAAATTATCATTATCAAAGGGTGTATTATCTATATAATCAAGGAGAAAGAGGAAATATATAGCAATATCATCTAGGAATGGAGAGATATGAGGGTCCCAAAATATATCCCAAATCTTAGTCCAAAGTGTGTGGGGGTAATTAGTACTTGATAAATAACACACAATGTTTTTGATTGATTAAGCAGGGAAAAGGCCCTGATCCCATACAAAAACAACAAAACAGTCCAAGGAAACAACACCCAAACAAACTAGTAAAACTAAGAAGACAACAAGATTAGAAACAACAACACATCTCCTCACTAGAACCAATAAAAAACACATCAGCCAACACCAATAGAATCAAAACTTATAATCCTATCTAGTATCCAGTAGAGTTTTAACCAAACCATATTATCATCCACCCATAAACATAAATAAAGTTGATAAAGCCTATTATAAGTTCCCAGCAAGTTAATAGTCCTCATACCAAAAATTTAGAGTAAATTAACAGAGTATAGGCTTATCAAGTCATTATCCAAAACTAACCTAATAAGGATACCAAAAAACTATTAATAGACGACATGAAAAAGAATAACCAGGCACATAACAGAGGACTAAGCTTCCTCAATTAGGCTCCAAGCCATCTTCAAGTCCTCCACCATTTCCTCGAGGTTGTCCTTGGTCTCTATCTTCCCAGATCAATCAACTTCATCCTTGTTTCCTATTTTTCTCTACTAATTTTTTTATCTTGCCCTATCCAGATATAGTAGCCATCACCACCCTTTTCACTACACCATCCATAACACTATAGACATTTCTCACTACTTCCTCAATAACTTGAAACCTATTTGAGTTGTCTTATTTCTACAACATCCTTTCTAAAAGCTCCATCCTATCTTCCATCCTTTCCATTCTTGTATGAACATCATCTGTATCCTTTTCTTTCATATTTTTAGCATTACAAGGGGTCTCAATATTAATTTTAGTATCCTCTAGGTTAATAGGGTTTTTCATTCATGTTTTACTTATCATCAACCATGCTTTTCTCCTCTTCCATAGCATGTTCTCCCTCCTATTGATTATTAACAACCTCATCTTCTTGAATCGAATCCTCAGTACCTCTTCCTTTGAATGTCCACCTTCACCCAAACTATCAAACATGTACTCCTCAGAAGAAGTATCATTCTCATTCTTGGCAACCCTCTTCTCTTTTTTCTTCTCAGAATCCTCAAGAATATCCACTTTCTTGTCATCAAAGATTTTGTTTTTCTTACTAGCATCCAAACCCTTGGACACATCTAGAGCAAGATGGGTAGACCTACGACTCACAGGGGTAATGGAACTACTTTCTGGGCTAATATCCTGATCATCTAGAATTCTATAGTGGTATTTTCAAAGCCAAGTTCTTTTATCAGTAATTTTATTTTCTTATTGGTGGGAGAAGAAATGTGAGTAGTATTGCATTTTTTAGGGGTAATTTTAAGGAGCACTATCCAAGAGGGGTCCACTAATTTAGGAGAGGGGTTCTTGTTGGTTTTTGTTTTTTTCTTAGGGGAGTGGGGTCAACTTTCTAGTAGTTCAATTTTAACTAAGCTTTTATGGGTTGGATTATGTTCAATCAAATTATGAAAGGTGTTCATTTTTGGGGTGGTAGCCAGGACATACTTGCAGATAACTCTAATCAAGCCCTGATGTAGGGGCAGGTTAGCACCATGAGTCAAGCTCTTCTTTAGTGATGAGAGGTGGAAAAAAGAAAGGTATATTTTTTCCAAATGCCTAATGTGGTTTAGGATGGGGAAATGGTACCCATGCACTGACTAGAAGTGAGCTTCTAAAGTAAAATATTTCATAACAAAAAAATAGACATTGTGCTAGGGGGTGGGAGCAACAACCTAGAGTATCCATTTTGAAATCTCTATGCTTTTTCTTTGGCTTCAAAAAATTTATCAATATAGGTTTGGTAATTACTTGTCCTCACCTTGGAAATTTTCTTTCCTTCATACCTAAGACCCATCACTTTGGCTATGAACTTAGCATCCACAGTGAAATGGAGCCCACCCAACTTGACCCTACCATCCTTCCATGCATTAGTGAATTTGTAGCTAAGCTCCTCATTATAGCCCTCCATAGCTTCAAAGTAAGGGGTAAAGCTAGATTGTTCAAAGAGACTCCATAGCTCAACATTCTACCTCAAGGAATCGTGTTTACTTGGATTTGTTCTCTTTCTAAGACCTCCCATTTATTCTTCCCTAGTAAATTAATACTTATGAAAAGAAGATAATCCACACTAAGACCCTTATCATCCTCCATATAAATCACTAGGATTTCAAACTTTTCAACCTTGATAGTAACTTGGGTGTTATTCCCGAGGATTCTTCTTAGAATCCTCAGGAATATCCACTTTCTTGTCATCAAAATTTTTGTTTTTTTTACTAGCATCCAAACCCTTGGACATAGCTAGTAGACCAAACCGCTTTCTAGGCTAATATCCCAATCATCTAGAATTATATAGTGGTATTTTCAGAGCCAAGTTATTTTATTAGTAATTTTATTTTCTTATTGGTGGCAAAAAAAATGTGAGCAGTATTGCATTTTTTAGGGGTAATTTTAAGGAGCGCCATCCAAGAGGGGTCCACTACTCTAGGAGAGGGGTTCTTATTGGTTTTTGTTTTTTTCTTAGGGGAGTGGGGTCAACTTTCTAGTAGTTCAATTTTAACTGAGCTTTTGTGGGTCGGATTATGTTCAATAAAATTATGAAAGGCATTCATTTGTGGGGTGGTAGTCAAGACATACTTGTAGATAGCTCTAATCAAGCCCTGATGCAGGGGCGTGTTAGCACCATGAATCAAGCTCTACTTTAGTGATGAGAGGAGGAAAAAAGGAAGGTATATTTTTTCCAAGTGCATAATGTGGTTTAGGATTGGGAAATGGTACCCATGCACTGACTAGAAGCGAGCTTCTAAAGTAAAATATTTCATAACAAAAAAATAGACATTGTGCTAGGGGGTGGGAGCAACAACCTAGAGTATCCATTTTGAAATCTTTGTGCTTTTTCTTTGGCTTCAAAAAATTTATCAATATAGGTCTGGTAATTACATGTACTCACTTTGGCAATTTTCTTTCCTTCATACCTGAGACCCTTCACTTTGGCTATGAACTTAGCATCCACATTGAAATGGAGCCCACCCAACTCGACCTCACCATCCTTCCATGCATTAGTGAATTTGTAGCTAAGCTCCTCATTATAGCCCTCCATAGCTTCAAAGTAAGGGGTAAAGCCAGACCATTCAAAGAGACTCCATAGCTTAGCATTCTACCTCAAGGAATCATGTTTACTTGGCTCTGTTCTCTTTCTAGGACCTCCCATTGCTTCTTCCCTGGTAAAGTAATACTTACACAAAGAAGATAATCCATACTAAGAACCTTCTTTTCCTCCATATAAATCACCAGGATTTCAAACTTTTCAACCTTGATAGTAACTTGGGTGTTATTCATTTGGAGAAATGATGGCTCAAAACTTCTAGCGATAATTTAAAAAAAATCATGCTATTCACATAGAGATAATTCACACCTTCCATATCAGCCTTTGTTGGAAATGACAATATCAATGCCATTAAGAAACAAACTTAATCTTTCTTGATCATCCTCCAATCTGTCATCTCTAACACATGCGAAAATGTCCTGTCAATAATCCTTAGCAATATTTTAAGGGGTTTGGGCAGTTAGTATCATTACCTGATGTATAAAAATCTCCTTTCCTTTTTTATTATTACATGGGGCTTCATAAAAATCATTTATTTTTGTCTTGTTTCTTTAATACTATTGAAGATTTATTATACTCCTGTCATTATGAGAGTACCTCAAATCCCTATTCCACCAGTTACCCATCTTCAATATGAATAGGTAATAATTAACATGACAACTTGGTGAGTATGTCAATACTCCATCACCACTATATTGTTTCTATCCACATAGGATTACTTAAAATCTCGGGTTTATCTTTGGAAACAATCTCCTTGGTTTGACTTGGCAATTGCGAAAAGTTCCAAAATTGCCACTCTAATTTCCTAAGGAAAATATTTTCCATAGCATCGACCACCATATTCCCCTCCCTAAAAACATGGCCAATATTACACCTTTGAAAGGTTTTAATCATATTTCTACAATCATCAAGAATATCCTTTAATTCCCATGGAGCATCAACTAAATTATTTAAATAATATATTATTAACTTTGAGTCACCTTCCACCCAGACATTAGGGTAACCTTTTTTTTCAAATAATTTATTCCCTCCCACACAACCTTAGCCTTAGCCATGTTTTTTGTGGCAATACCTAGGCCTTTGCTAAAACTAGTAACAAAATTTCAGAGATGATCTCTAATTATTCGACTTGCTCCCACCAAACCAAGATTCCCCTTTGAGCGCCCGTCAAAATTACACATGATATCATTATCAACACTAGAACCAATAATTCCTACAACATGATCAAATACTATTTCCCCAAACTAATTTTATTCTAAGTGTATCTGGTTTAGGTAGGAGTACATAAGATAAGGAAAAATATCAAACCAATTGAGATCTGTCAAGATACTTTTTTACCAAGACTCATAATTGTCCTTATTTAGGATTATCATAGAAGGATGAATGCAAAACCAATGATACCTCCTCAAATGATAAAATCAAACACTAATAATATCAATATATATTAATCAACCATAAGATTACTCATTCAAATTCACTCAATGAATGAACCCCCCAAGAAAATATGATTTTGAACTAAATGCTTAGTGAAATCACAAGTACCATTTTCCAAAACAATAGAGTGGTCTTGATATTAGTAAATCAAATATTCCAAATTTTTCCACATAAATGAAAGTATATTTTTTTATAGAATGGTATCAATCTAATCACACCACTATAAAGTAAATGAAATTATGTACTTTTAAAAACAATTCACTAAATTTTTTTTTACCATATGATCCTAAATGGAGCCCCAAAAGTCTCCAAAATATGAGCTAATTAGAAAAAACCATGAGAATCTACAGTTTATAGAAGAATAAAACTAAAAAAAAAAAAAAACTACACCACTAGGAATCTCATGAAATTCTGCTTGAGATATTTTTTTTTAGTAAAAAGGAGTTTAGATGATTGAATTATGGTTTTTTAAGATCACTTTCCAAAACTAAAACTCCATTGGAGAGGGGGGATACATTAGGAGAAGCGTATGATGATGTCATGATTATTTTAGCATTTCAACAAAATGTGCTCAATGATGAAATATGCTCTATTGATTCAAAACTATCATTGATTTTCTAAAAACCACTTTCTAGGGAAAAAACACCTTCTTTTTAGTCAAAAACTAGGAAAGGGGTGCACAAATTATTTTTAATAGTTTGAGGTGGTTTATGGGGAGGAATATTCCCAAAATGATTCTTCATTAGGTATTGAATTCTATTGGTGAGGAGTTTGGTGTGTTGGGTGGTAGTCGTGGTGAGGACTAAGTTGGTGGCTATGATTGCCACTACAAGTAGCACCATGTGGTTCCTATGGGTGGCCACATACTATGCAATAGGAAACTATATGTGTATACAATACACCTATAACCATATCACTATTCCTATTTAGGATGATGACAACACTTTTTTTTTTCTTGATAGAAAATATTATTTGTGGTATGATTCACACGATTAGGTAGGGGATAAAATTTTCTCTAATGGCATGGGGAAAATTGATCCAAATTTGATTAAATAAAAATCAATCCTTAGGTTCTTAGGACTTTTAGATGTGATTTCAGGGTCAAATTGACCCAAAATACTCCAAAATTGTAGCTATCTTCTAGATTTGGCAACCACTTCCCTACTTCAAACACTAGTCAATTTGACCTCCAATATCCAATTTGGACAAATCAAAAGGCTAAAATAACTTCATTCAGCACCTTGAACTCAATGGTGCGATTATATTTATACCAACATTCTCCAATGTAAACTTGCAATAAAATTACATAAAGATACGCCCCCTCAAAATTCAATATTTCTATCAAGTTTTTTGATTATCTAAGTCATTAATTGATGTAAGAGAAGAGCATACTCAAATTTTCAAGAGAAACCAAGATCTTAAATCTTATATCTCCCAAAATTATAACCAAAGGAACTTAATAATTTCTTATACCATGTAATAT